>JAJOZX010021059.1:0-29670 GCA_023014485.1 Bathynomus jamesi
CTCGATTGAAAGATTCATTCTATCATAGGCTGCTACAACATTTTGTCAATAGGCTTTGACTTTTTAGGAGCCAACATTTCTTTTTAAATTGCTCTTCAGAGGGACCTTGAAAATTCATTTCAAGGTTGTCGTCATTAGTTGATGATGATGATGACGATGTGAAATCATCTCTATTGGCAGGCAAGAATGATCTTTTAGATCGCTTCTGCTCTTTGAGGGCTCTTTCACACTCTAATTCTTCACGATGAAGCCTTCTTTTCTCTCTTTTTGCAAGAATTTGGTCTACTGTACCCATGCTACTTTGTGTAGGATCTTCTTGCTGGCTTAAGTAGAAAAGCTTGTCTTCTTCATTTGACATCATCAGAAGGTCATTAGAGTGACCAATATCAAGAATTTCAGCCTTAATTTCATCTTTAAACATAGCTTCTTCAATACGGCATTTTTCCTCGGGCCTTTTTCTGTTTTTCATCAATTTATCATAACAGCTTATTAAAGAGTCAATCTTTCGGATGGCACTGTCTCTACGCATTGTGGGAATCCTGGCTTTCTCCCAGTAGGTCATCACTTCATCTAAGCAAAGATTAATGGATCTTCTTCGTCCCAATTTTTCCTCTTTTTGATGGAAGAAATATATTTGCAAAACTTGCAATTTTGTAGGTAAGCGGCAACAAAGTATTTCTTCATTTAAATGGCCAATGAGCCAAACTTTAGTTTTTAGAACGAGTAGCCATTTTTAGTTTAAAAAATTAAATTTCTGAAATAGTAAAATAAACCAGTTAAATTAGGAGATAAAAAGGATAACTAAAAGGTTCAAGCCAATTAGGCAAAACCTTTAATTTAGAGTTGACCAATTAAGGATAATATATTTTATCCAAAATTTTTGTTTTCCTTATTAATAATTTTCTCTGAAATAATGATCTAAGATTGTTTTTGTACTCTATTAACACCAAAAATTTCTTAAATAAGAAGAAATTTTTTCATAAGTTGCAACTCAAGAGTTGAGTTGATCATTGATGTTCTAAGCGCGCCTATTCATTGGAAATTTTTATAAGTCATTAAATCTCGGAACCCCTAAATATTCTCATATTTGACCAAACGTTTGCTGACATGTCTATCTGGTCCAAAGGAACAACGGCATTAATGTGGAACAAGGATTTCTTCAACTTTATAATTTACCCCCATTTTGGTCCACACTACCGTGCATGGAACAAGGAACTCTTCTGGGAAAATTAAATCCACTATAGTCCGAATAAGTAATGGTAAATGCCAAATACAATAGTTTTTTTTTTCATGATGCTAGCCCGACGATGGGCAACGGGTCTCTCTCAAAGAGGTCCCATAAATATAGCTTCCCTCACCAGCTATCTGCAAAGCAGACAGGATCCAGCTTTGGGACATGGATCTAGGGTTTAAAGCAAGCCTAGTCCCACTACATTCAGAACCTCTATATAAGTAAAAGACTCGTTTCCTTCACGTCGGATTGAAAAAATCAAAGAAAAAGGGGTAACTATTGTATTTTTAGCCAAAAAAAAAAACAAACTTAAACCTCAACCGGGACATTGAGCGTCCACTTTTCAAGGCACGTAACACGTCTGTTTAATATACACAAACTCAGAATGGTCCCCTGAGAAACTTATATGTTAAACACAGACTGTGCATGGAACAAAGAACTCTTCTGGGAAAATTAAATCCACTATAGTCCGAATAATTAATGGTAAATGCCAAATACCATAGTTTTTATTTTTCATGATGCTAGCCCGACGTGGGCAACGGGTCTCTCGCAAAGAGTTCCCATAAATATAGCTTCCCTCACCAGCTATCTGCAAAGCAGACAGGATCCAGCTTTGGGACATGGATCTAGGGTTTAAAGCAAGCCTAGTCTCACTACATTCAGAACCTCTATATAAGTAAAAGACTCGTTGCATTCACGTCGGATTGAATAAATCAAAGAAAAAGGGGTAACTATTGTATTTTTAGCCAAAAAAACAAAACTTAAACCTCAACCGGGACATTGAGCGTCCACTTTTCAAGGCACGTAACACGTCCGTTTAATATACACAAACTCAGAATGGTCCCCTGAGAAACTTATATGTTAAACACAGACCGTGCAATAATAATTTAGTGTGGACCAAAAAATTGAAGCTTATAAATCTTTGTTCCACATGAGTAATGTTATTCCTTTTGCTTACCTTAATCGAATTACAAATTTGAAACCTCTACGTCAAGTTTTAGGGGTCCCGAGTAAATTGCACTTTTCCTTTTAATGCTGAAAAAATTAGTTTTTCCTCATTTTCATAAGTTCTGCTTTATTTTTTGTTGGAAATTCTTTACGATTCTTGAAAACTGTTTTGCAGGTATTGTTTGTCCTCTTCTTTAGTTGTCACTGCTTGATTAAATTTTTCAATCAATGCAACACCCCGCTCAGCTGTGTCATTTGTCACTCTAAGGGCACGAACTCTAGCACAGCCTCTTTGGTACTCAGGATCTATTCCCCATGAGAGGTAAAATATAAATATGCTAAATTAATCAGACAAAAAAACTAACCTAATATCTCTGGGAGCATTTTTCCATCCCAATGAAGAACTAAAGGCTCTCCAGGACAAAATGCTTGCTCTTGATATTCTGTTGCTATTTCTTTGCGTAACTTTTGACGAGTTCGAAGCATAGTAGATTTTGACACTGTAATGTTTTCCAAATTATGGCCCAAAGACTGAGCAACAACAGCATAAGACATAGCTGCATCTCGATTGGAAAGATTCATTCTATCATAGGCTGCTACAACATTTTTGTCAATAGGCTTTGACTTTTTAGGAGCCAACATTTTCTTTTTAAATTGCTCTTCAGAGGGACCTTGAAAATTCATTTCAAGGTTGTCGTCATTAGTTGATGATGATGATGACGATGTGAAATCATCTCTATTGGCAGGCAAGAATGATCTTTTAGATCGCTTCTGCTCTTTGAGGGCTCTTTCACACTCTAATTCTTCACGATGAAGCCTTCTTTTCTCTCTTTTTGCAAGAATTTGGTCTACTGTACCCATGCTACTTTGTGTAGGATCTTCTTGCTGGCTTAAGTAGAAAAGCTTGTCTTCTTCATTTGACATCATCAAAAGGTCATTAGAGTGACCAATATCAAGAATTTCAGCCTTAATTTCATCTTTAAACATAGCTTCTTCAATACGGCATTTTTCCTCGGCCTTTTTCTGTTTTTCATCAATTTATCATAACAGCTTATTAAAGAGTCAATCTTTCGGATGGCACTGTCTCTACGCATTGTGGGAATCCTGGCTTTCTCCCAGTAGGTCATCACTTCATCTAAGCAAAGATTAATGGATCTTCTTCGTCCCAATTTTTCCTCTTTTTGATGGAAGAAATATATTTGCAAAACTTGCAATTTTGTAGGTAAGCGGCAACAAAGTATATCTTCATTTAAATGGCCAATGAGCCAAACTTTAGTTTTAGAACGAGTAGCCATTTTTAGTTTAAAAAATTAAATTTCTGAAATAGCAAAATAAACCAGTTAAATTAGGAGATAAAAGGATAACTAAAAGGTTCAAGCCAATTAGGCAAAACCTTTAATTTAGAGTTGACCAATTAAGGATAATATATTTTATCCAAAATTTTTGTTTTCCTTATTAATAATTTTCTCTGAAATAATGATCTAAGATTGTTTTTGTACTCTATTAACACCAAAAATTTCTTAAATAAGAAGAAATTTTTTATAAGTTGCAACTCAAGAGTTGAGTTGATCATTGATGTTCTAAGCGCGCCTATTCATTGGAAAATTTTTATAAGTCATTAAATCTCGGAACCCCTAAATATTCTCATATTTGACCAAAAGTTTGCTGACATGTCTATCTGGTCCAAAGGAACAAGGGCATTAATGTGGAACAAGGATTTCTTCAACTTTATAATTTACCCCCCATTTTGGTCCACACTACCGTGCATGGAACAAGGAACTCTTCTGGGAAAATTAAATCCACTATAGTCCGAATAAGTAATGGTAAATGCCAAATACAATAGTTTTTTTTTTCATGATGCTAGCCCGACGATGGGCAACGGGTCTCTCTCAAAGAGGTCCCATAAATATAGCTTCCCTCACCAGCTATCTGCAAAGCAGACAGGATCCAGCTTTGGGACATGGATCTAGGGTTTAAGCAAGCCTAGTCCCACTACATTCAGAACCTCTATATAAGTAAAAGACTCGTTTCCTTCACGTCGGATTGAAAAAATCAAAGAAAAAGGGGTAACTATTGTATTTTTAGCCAAAAAAAACAAAACTTAAACCTCAACCGGGACATTGAGCGTCCACTTTTCAAGGCACGTAACACGTCTGTTTAATATACACAAACACAGAATGGTCCCTGAGAAACTTATATGTTAAACACAGACTGTGCATGGAACAAAGAACTCTTCTGGGAAAATTAAATCCACTATAGTCCGAATAAGTAATGGTAAATGCCAAATACCATAGTTTTTATTTTTCATGATGCTAGCCCGACGTGGGCAACGGTCTCTCGCAAAGAGTTCCCATAAATATAGCTTCCCTCACCAGCTATCTGCAAAGCAGACAGGATCCAGCTTTGGGACATGGATCTAGGGTTTAAAGCAAGCCTAGTCCCACTACATTCAGAACCTCTATATAAGTAAAAGACTCGTTGCATTCACGTCGGATTGAATAAATCAAAGAAAAAGGGGTAACTATTGTATTTTTAGCCAAAAAAACAAAACTTAAACCTCAACCGGGACATTGAGCGTCCACTTTTCAAGGCACGTAACACGTCTGTTTAATATACACAAACTCAGAATGGTCCCCTGAGAAACTTATATGTTAAACACAGACTGCATGGAACAAAGAACTCTTCTGGGAAAATTAAATCCACTATAGTCCGAATAAGTAATGGTAAATGCCAAATACCATAGTTTTTTTTTTTCATGATGCTAGCCCGACGTGGGCAACGGGTCTCTCGCAAAGAGTTCCATAAATATAGCTTCCCTCACCAGCTATCTGCAAAGCAGACAGGATCCAGCTTTGGGACATGGATCTAGGGTTTAAAGCAAGCCTAGTCCCACTACATTCAGAACCTCTATATAAGTAAAAGACTCGTTGCATTCACGTCGGATTGAATAAATCAAAGAAAAAGGGGTAACTATTGTATTTTTAGCCAAAAAACAAAACTTAAACCTCAACCGGGACATTGAGCGTCCACTTTTCAAGGCACGTAACACGTCCGTTTAATATACACAAACTCAGAATGGTCCCCTGAGAAACTTATATGTTAAACACAGACCGTGCAATAATAATTTAGTGTGGACCAAAAAATTGAAGCCTTATAAATCTTTGTTCCACATGAGTAATGTTATTCCTTTTGCTTACCTTAATCGAATTACAAAATTTGAAACCTCTACGTCAAGTTTTAGGGGTCCCGAGTAAATTGCACTTTTCCTTTTAATGCTGAAAAAATTAGTTTTTCCTCATTTTCATAAGTTCTGCTTTATTTTTTGTTGGAAATTCTTTACGATTCTTGAAAACTGTTTTCAGCAGGTATTGTTTGTCCTCTTCTTTAGTTGTCACTGCTTAATTAAATTTTTCAATCAATGCAACACCCCGCTCAGCTGTGTCATTTGTCACTCTAAGGGCACGAACTCTAGCACAGCCTCTTTGGTACTCAGGATCTATTCCCCATGAGAGGTAAAATATAAATATGCTAAATTAATCAGACAAAAAAACTAACCTAATATCTCTGGGAGCATTTTTCCATCCCAATGAAGAACTAAAGGCTCTCCAGGACAAAATGCTTGCTCTTGATATTCTGTTGCTATTTCTTTGCGTAACTTTTGACGAGTTCGAAGCATAGTAGATTTTGACACTGTAATGTTTTCCAAATTATGGCCCAAAGACTGAGCAACAACAGCATAAGACATAGCTGCATCTCGATTGGAAAGATTCATTCTATCATAGGCTGCTACAACATTTTTGTCAATAGGCTTTGACTTTTTAGGAGCCAACATTTTCTTTTTAAATTGCTCTTCAGAGGGACCTTGAAAATTCATTTCAAGGTTGTCGTCATTAGTTGATGATGATGATGACGATGTGAAATCATCTCTATTGGCAGGCAAGAATGATCTTTTAGATCGCTTCTGCTCTTTGAGGGCTCTTTCACACTCTAATTCTTCACGATGAAGCCTTCTTTTCTCTCTTTTTGCAAGAATTTGGTCTACTGTACCCATGCTACTTTGTGTAGGATCTTCTTGCTGGCTTAAGTAGAAAAGCTTGTCTTCTTCATTTGACATCATCAAAAGGTCATTAGAGTGACCAATATCAAGAATTTCAGCCTTAATTTCATCTTTAAACATAGCTTCTTCAATACGGCATTTTTCCTCGGGCCTTTTTCTGTTTTTCATCAATTTATCATAACAGCTTATTAAAGAGTCAATCTTTCGGATGGCACTGTCTCTACGCATTGTGGGAATCCTGGCTTTCTCCCAGTAGGTCATCACTTCATCTAAGCAAAGATTAATGGATCTTCTTCGTCCCAATTTTTCCTCTTTTTGATGGAAGAAATATATTTGCAAAACTTGCAATTTTGTAGGTAAGCGGCAACAAAGTATATCTTCATTTAAATGGCCAATGAGCCAAACTTTAGTTTTAGAACGAGTAGCCATTTTTAGTTTAAAAAATTAAATTTCTGAAATAGCAAAATAAACCAGTTAAATTAGGAGATAAAAAGGATAACTAAAAGGTTCAAGCCAATTAGGCAAAACCTTTAATTTAGAGTTGACCAATTAAGGATAATATATTTTATCCAAAATTTTTGTTTTCCTTATTAATAATTTTCTCTGAAATAATGATCTAAGATTGTTTTTGTACTCTATTAACACCAAAAATTTCTTAAATAAGAAGAAATTTTTTATAAGTTGCAACTCAAGAGTTGAGTTGATCATTGATGTTCTAAGCGCGCCTATTCATTGGAAAATTTTTATAAGTCATTAAATCTCGGAACCCCTAAATATTCTCATATTTGACCAAAAGTTTGCTGACATGTCTATCTGGTCCAAAGGAACAAGGCATTAATGTGGAACAAGGATTTCTTCAACTTTATAATTTACCCCCATTTTGGTCCACACAGACCGTGCATGGAACAAGGAACTCTTCTGGGAAAATTAAATCCACTATAGTCCGAATAAGTAATGGTAAATGCCAAATACAATAGTTTTTTTTTTCATGATGCTAGCCCGACGATGGGCAACGGGTCTCTCTCAAAGAGGTCCCATAAATATAGCTTCCCTCACCAGCTATCTGCAAAGCAGACAGGATCCAGCTTTGGGACATGGATCTAGGGTTTAAAGCAAGCCTAGTCCCACTACATTCAGAACCTCTATATAAGTAAAAGACTCGTTTCCTTCACGTCGGATTGAAAAAATCAAAGAAAAAGGGGTAACTATTGTATTTTTAGCCAAAAAAACAAAACTTAAACCTCAACCGGACATTGAGCGTCCACTTTTCAAGGCACGTAACACGTCTGTTTAATATACACAAACTCAGAATGGTCCCCTGAGAAACTTATATGTTAAACACAGACTGTGCATGGAACAAAGAACTCTTCTGGGAAAATTAAATCCACTATAGTCCGAATAAGTAATGGTAAATGCCAAATACCATAGTTTTTTTTTTTCATGATGCTAGCCCGACGTGGGCAACGGGTCTCTCGCAAAGAGTTCCCATAAATATAGCTTCCCTCACCAGCTATCTGCAAAGCAGACAGGATCCAGCTTTGGGACATGGATCTAGGGTTTAAAGCAAGCCTAGTCCCACTACATTCAGTACCTCTATATAAGTAAAAGACTCGTTGCATTCACATCGGATTGAATAAATCAAAGAAAAAGGGGTAACTATTGTATTTTTAGCCAAAAAAAAAAACTTAAACCTCAACCGGGACATTGAGCGTCCACTTTTCAAGGCACGTAACACGTCCGTTTAATATACACAAACTCAGAATGGTCCCCTGAGAAACTTATATGTTAAACACAGACCGTGCAATAATAATTTAGTGTGGACCAAAAAATTGAAGATTTATAAATCTTTGTTCCACATGAGTAGTTTTCCTTTGCTTACCTTAATCGAATTACAAAATTTGAAACCTCTACGTCAAGTTTTAGGGGTCCCGAGTAAATTGCACTTTTCCTTTTAATGCTGAAAAAATTAGTTTTTCCTCATTTTCATAAGTTCTGCTTTATTTTTTGTTGGAAATTCTTTACGATTCTTGAAAACTGTTTTGAGCAGGTATTGTTTGTCCTCTTCTTTAGTTGTCACTGCTTGATTAAATTTTTCAATCAATGCAACAACCCGCTCAGCTGTGTCATTTGTCACTCTAAGGGCACGAACTCTAGCACAGCCTCTTTGGTACTCAGGATCTATTCCCCATGAGAGGTAAAATATAAATATGCTAAATTAATCAGACAAAAAAACTAACCTAATATCTCTGGGAGCATTTTTCCATCCCAATGAAGAACTAAAGGCTCTCCAGGACAAAATGCTTGCTCTTGATATTCTGTTGCTATTTCTTTGCGTAACTTTTGACGAGTTCGAAGCATAGTAGATTTTGACACTGTAATGTTTTCCAAATTATGGCCCAAAGACTGAGCAACAACAGCATAAGACATAGCTGCATCTCGATTGGAAAGATTCATTCTATCATAGGCTGCTACAACATTTTTGTCAATAGGCTTTGACTTTTTAGGAGCCAACATTTTCTTTTTAAATTGCTCTTCAGAGGGACCTTGAAAATTCATTTCAAGGTTGTCGTCATTAGTTGATGATGATGATGACGATGTGAAATCATCTCTATTGGCAGGCAAGAATGATCTTTTAGATCGCTTCTGCTCTTTGAGGGCTCTTTCACACTCTAATTCTTCACGATGAAGCCTTCTTTTCTCTCTTTTTGCAAGAATTTGGTCTACTGTACCCATGCTACTTTGTGTAGGATCTTCTTGCTGGCTTAAGTAGAAAAGCTTGTCTTCTTCATTTGACATCATCAAAAGGTCATTAGAGTGACCAATATCAAGAATTTCAGCCTTAATTTCATCTTTAAACATAGCTTCTTCAATACGGCATTTTTCCTCGGGCCTTTTTCTGTTTTTCATCAATTTATCATAACAGCTTATTAAAGAGTCAATCTTTCGGATGGCACTGTCTCTACGCATTGTGGGAATCCTGGCTTTCTCCCAGTAGGTCATCACTTCATCTAAGCAAAGATTAATGGATCTTCTTCGTCCCAATTTTTCCTCTTTTTGATGGAAGAAATATATTTGCAAAACTTGCAATTTTGTAGGTAAGCGGCAACAAAGTATATCTTCATTTAAATGGCCAATGAGCCAAACTTTAGTTTTAGAACGAGTAGCCATTTTTAGTTTAAAAAATTAAATTTCTGAAATAGCAAAATAAACCAGTTAAATTAGGAGATAAAAAGGATAACTAAAAGGTTCAAGCCAATTAGGCAAAACCTTTAATTTAGAGTTGACCAATTAAGGATAATATATTTTATCCAAAATTTTTTTTTCCTTATTAATAATTTTCTCTGAAATAATGATCTAAGATTGTTTTTGTACTCTATTAACACCAAAAATTTCTTAAATAAGAAGAAATTTTTTCATAAGTTGCAACTCAAGAGTTGAGTTGATCATTGATGTTCTAAGCGCGCCTATTCATTGGAAAATTTTTATAAGTCATTAAATCTCGGAACCCCTAAATATTCTCATATTTGACCAAACGTTTGCTGACATGTCTATCTGGTCCAAAGGAACAACGGCATTAATGTGGAACAAGGATTTCTTCAACTTTATAATTTACCCCCCATTTTGGTCCACACTACCGTGCATGGAACAAGGAACTCTTCTGGGAAAATTAAATCCACTATAGTCCGAATAAGTAATGGTAAATGCCAAATACAATAGTTTTTTTTTTCATGATGCTAGCCCGACGATGGGCAACGGGTCTCTCTCAAAGAGGTCCCATAAATATAGCTTCCCTCACCAGCTATCTGCAAAGCAGACAGGATCCAGCTTTGGGACATGGATCTAGGGTTTAAAGCAAGCCTAGTCCCACTACATTCAGAACCTCTATATAAGTAAAAGACTCGTTTCCTTCACGTCGGATTGAAAAAATCAAAGAAAAAGGGGTAACTATTGTATTTTTAGCCAAAAAAACAAAACTTAAACCTCAACCGGGACATTGAGCGTCCACTTTTCAAGGCACGTAACACGTCTGTTTAATATACACAAACTCAGAATGGTCCCCTGAGAAACTTATATGTTAAACACAGACTGTGCATGGAACAAAGAACTCTTCTGGGAAAATTAAATCCACTATAGTCCGAATAATTAATGGTAAATGCCAAATACCATAGTTTTTATTTTTCATGATGCTAGCCCGACGTGGGCAACGGGTCTCTCGCAAAGAGTTCCCATAAATATAGCTTCCCTCACCAGCTATCTGCAAAGCAGACAGGATCCAGCTTTGGGACATGGATCTAGGGTTTAAAGCAAGCCTAGTCCACTACATTCAGAACCTCTATATAAGTAAAAGACTCGTTGCATTCACGTCGGATTGAATAAATCAAAGAAAAAGGGGTAACTATTGTATTTTTAGCCAAAAAAACAAAACTTAAACCTCAACCGGGACATTGAGCGTCCACTTTTCAAGGCACGTAACACGTCCGTTTAATATACACAAACTCAGAATGGTCCCCTGAGAAACTTATATGTTAAACACAGACCGTGCAATAATAATTTAGTGTGGACCAAAAAATTGAAGATTTATAAATCTTTGTTCCACATGAGTAGTGTTATTCCCTTTGCTTACCTTAATCGAATTACAAAATTTGAAACCTCTACGTCAAGTTTTAGGGGTCCCGAGTAAATTGCACTTTTCCTTTTAATGCTGAAAAAATTAGTTTTTCCTCATTTTCATAAGTTCTGCTTTATTTTTTGTTGGAAATTCTTTACGATTCTTGAAAACTGTTTTGAGCAGGTATTGTTTGTCCTCTTCTTTAGTTGTCACTGCTTGATTAAATTTTTCAATCAATGCAACACCCCGCTCAGCTGTGTCATTTGTCACTCTAAGGGCACGAACTCTAGCACAGCCTCTTTGGTACTCAGGATCTATTCCCCATGAGAGGTAAAATATAAATATGCTAAATTAATCAGACAAAAAAACTAACCTAATATCTCTGGGAGCATTTTTCCATCCCAATGAAGAACTAAAGGCTCTCCAGGACAAAATGCTTGCTCTTGATATTCTGTTGCTATTTCTTTGCGTAACTTTTGACGAGTTCGAAGCATAGTAGATTTTGACACTGTAATGTTTTCCAAATTATGGCCCAAAGACTGAGCAACAACAGCATAAGACATAGCTGCATCTCGATTGGAAAGATTCATTCTATCATAGGCTGCTACAACATTTTTGTCAATAGGCTTTGACTTTTTAGGAGCCAACATTTTCTTTTTAAATTGCTCTTCAGAGGGACCTTGAAAATTCATTTCAAGGTTGTCGTCATTAGTTGATGATGATGATGACGATGTGAAATCATCTCTATTGGCAGGCAAGAATGATCTTTTAGATCGCTTCTGCTCTTTGAGGGCTCTTTCACACTCTAATTCTTCACGATGAAGCCTTCTTTTCTCTCTTTTTGCAAGAATTTGGTCTACTGTACCCATGCTACTTTGTGTAGGATCTTCTTGCTGGCTTAAGTAGAAAAGCTTGTCTTCTTCATTTGACATCATCAAAAGGTCATTAGAGTGACCAATATCAAGAATTTCAGCCTTAATTTCATCTTTAAACATAGCTTCTTCAATACGGCATTTTTCCTCGGGCCTTTTTCTGTTTTTCATCAATTTATCATAACAGCTTATTAAAGAGTCAATCTTTCGGATGGCACTGTCTCTACGCATTGTGGGAATCCTGGCTTTCTCCCAGTAGGTCATCACTTCATCTAAGCAAAGATTAATGGATCTTCTTCGTCCCAATTTTTCCTCTTTTTGATGGAAGAAATATATTTGCAAAACTTGCAATTTTGTAGGTAAGCGGCAACAAAGTATCTTCATTTAAATGGCCAATGAGCCAAACTTTAGTTTTAGAACGAGTAGCCATTTTTAGTTTAAAAAATTAAATTTCTGAAATAGCAAAATAAACCAGTTAAATTAGGAGATAAAAAGGATAACTAAAAGGTTCAAGCCAATTAGGCAAAACCTTTAATTTAGAGTTGACCAATTAAGGATAATATATTTTATCCAAAATTTTTGTTTTCCTTATTAATAATTTTCTCTGAAATAATGATCTAAGATTGTTTTTGTACTCTATTAACACCAAAAATTTCTTAAATAAGAAGAAATTTTTTCATAAGTTGCAACTCAAGAGTTGAGTTGATCATTGATGTTCTAAGCGCGCCTATTCATTGGAAAATTTTTATAAGTCATTAAATCTCGGAACCCCTAAATATTCTCATATTTGACCAAAAGTTTGCTGACATGTCTATCTGGTCCAAAGGAACAAGGCATTAATGTGGAACAAGGATTTCTTCAACTTTATAATTTACCCCCCATTTTGGTCCACACTACCGTGCATGGAACAAGGAACTCTTCTGGGAAAATTAAATCCACTATAGTCCGAATAAGTAATGGTAAATGCCAAATACAATAGTTTTTTTTTTCATGATGCTAGCCCGACGATGGGCAACGGGTCTCTCTCAAAGAGGTCCCATAAATATAGCTTCCCTCACCAGCTATCTGCAAAGCAGACAGGATCCAGCTTTGGGACATGGATCTAGGGTTTAAAGCAAGCCTAGTCCCACTACATTCAGAACCTCTATATAAGTAAAAGACTCGTTTCCTTCACGTCGGATTGAAAAAATCAAAGAAAAAGGGGTAACTATTGTATTTTTAGCCAAAAAAACAAAACTTAAACCTCAACCGGGACATTGAGCGTCCACTTTTCAAGGCACGTAACACGTCTGTTTAATATACACAAACTCAGAATGGTCCCCTGAGAAACTTATATGTTAAACACAGACTGTGCATGGAACAAAGAACTCTTCTGGGAAAATTAAATCCACTATAGTCCGAATAATTAATGGTAAATGCCAAATACCATAGTTTTTATTTTTCATGATGCTAGCCCGACGTGGGCAACGGGTCTCTCGCAAAGAGTTCCCATAAATATAGCTTCCCTCACCAGCTATCTGCAAAGCAGACAGGATCCAGCTTTGGGACATGGATCTAGGGTTTAAAGCAAGCCTAGTCCACTACATTCAGAACCTCTATATAAGTAAAAGACTCGTTGCATTCACGTCGGATTGAATAAATCAAAGAAAAAGGGGTAACTATTGTATTTTTAGCCAAAAAAACAAAACTTAAACCTCAACCGGGACATTGAGCGTCCACTTTTCAAGGCACGTAACACGTCCGTTTAATATACACAAACTCAGAATGGTCCCCTGAGAAACTTATATGTTAAACACAGACCGTGCAATAATAATTTAGTGTGGACCAAAAAATTGAAGCTTTATAAATCTTTGTTCCACATGAGTAGTGTTATTCCCTTTGCTTACCTTAATCGAATTACAAAATTTGAAACCTCTACGTCAAGTTTTAGGGGTCCCGAGTAAATTGCACTTTTCCTTTTAATGCTGAAAAAATTAGTTTTTCCTCATTTTCATAAGTTCTGCTTTATTTTTTGTTGGAAATTCTTTACGATTCTTGAAAACTGTTTTGAGCAGGTATTGTTTGTCCTCTTCTTTAGTTGTCACTGCTTGATTAAATTTTTCAATCAATGCAACACCCCGCTCAGCTGTGTCATTTGTCACTCTAAGGGCACGAACTCTAGCACAGCCTCTTTGGTACTCAGGATCTATTCCCCATGAGAGGTAAAATATAAATATGCTAAATTAATCAGACAAAAAAACTAACCTAATATCTCTGGGAGCATTTTTCCATCCCAATGAAGAACTAAAGGCTCTCCAGGACAAAATGCTTGCTCTTGATATTCTGTTGCTATTTCTTTGCGTAACTTTTGACGAGTTCGAAGCATAGTAGATTTTGACACTGTAATGTTTTCCAAATTATGGCCCAAAGACTGAGCAACAACAGCATAAGACATAGCTGCATCTCGATTGGAAAGATTCATTCTATCATAGGCTGCTACAACATTTTTGTCAATAGGCTTTGACTTTTTAGGAGCCAACATTTTCTTTTTAAATTGCTCTTCAGAGGGACCTTGAAAATTCATTTCAAGGTTGTCGTCATTAGTTGATGATGATGATGACGATGTGAAATCATCTCTATTGGCAGGCAAGAATGATCTTTTAGATCGCTTCTGCTCTTTGAGGGCTCTTTCACACTCTAATTCTTCACGATGAAGCCTTCTTTTCTCTCTTTTTGCAAGAATTTGGTCTACTGTACCCATGCTACTTTGTGTAGGATCTTCTTGCTGGCTTAAGTAGAAAAGCTTGTCTTCTTCATTTGACATCATCAAAAGGTCATTAGAGTGACCAATATCAAGAATTTCAGCCTTAATTTCATCTTTAAACATAGCTTCTTCAATACGGCATTTTTCCTCGGGCCTTTTTCTGTTTTTCATCAATTTATCATAACAGCTTATTAAAGAGTCAATCTTTCGGATGGCACTGTCTCTACGCATTGTGGGAATCCTGGCTTTCTCCCAGTAGGTCATCACTTCATCTAAGCAAAGATTAATGGATCTTCTTCGTCCCAATTTTTCCTCTTTTTGATGGAAGAAATATATTTGCAAAACTTGCAATTTTGTAGGTAAGCGGCAACAAAGTATATCTTCATTTAAATGGCCAATGAGCCAAACTTTAGTTTTAGAACGAGTAGCCATTTTTAGTTTAAAAAATTAAATTTCTGAAATAGCAAAATAAACCAGTTAAATTAGGAGATAAAAAGGATAACTAAAAGGTTCAAGCCAATTAGGCAAAACCTTTAATTTAGAGTTGACCAATTAAGGATAATATATTTTATCCAAAATTTTTGTTTTCCTTATTAATAATTTTCTCTGAAATAATGATCTAAGATTGTTTTTGTACTCTATTAACACCAAAAATTTCTTAAATAAGAAGAAATTTTTTCATAAGTTGCAACTCAAGAGTTGAGTTGATCATTGATGTTCTAAGCGCGCCTATTCATTGGAAAATTTTTATAAGTCATTAAATCTCGGAACCCCTAAATATTCTCATATTTGACCAAACGTTTGCTGACATGTCTATCTGGTCCAAAGGAACAACGGCATTAATGTGGAACAAGGATTTCTTCAACTTTATAATTTACCCCCCATTTTGGTCCACACTACCGTGCATGGAACAAGGAACTCTTCTGGGAAAATTAAATCCACTATAGTCCGAATAAGTAATGGTAAATGCCAAATACAATAGTTTTTTTTTTCATGATGCTAGCCCGACGATGGGCAACGGGTCTCTCTCAAAGAGGTCCCATAAATATAGCTTCCCTCACCAGCTATCTGCAAAGCAGACAGGATCCAGCTTTGGGACATGGATCTAGGGTTTAAAGCAAGCCTAGTCCCACTACATTCAGAACCTCTATATAAGTAAAAGACTCGTTTCCTTCACGTCGGATTGAAAAAATCAAAGAAAAAGGGGTAACTATTGTATTTTTAGCCAAAAAAACAAAACTTAAACCTCAACCGGGACATTGAGCGTCCACTTTTCAAGGCACGTAACACGTCTGTTTAATATACACAAACTCAGAATGGTCCCCTGAGAAACTTATATGTTAAACACAGACTGTGCATGGAACAAAGAACTCTTCTGGGAAAATTAAATCCACTATAGTCCGAATAATTAATGGTAAATGCCAAATACCATAGTTTTTATTTTTCATGATGCTAGCCCGACGTGGGCAACGGGTCTCTCGCAAAGAGTTCCCATAAATATAGCTTCCCTCACCAGCTATCTGCAAAGCAGACAGGATCCAGCTTTGGGACATGGATCTAGGGTTTAAAGCAAGCCTAGTCACTACATTCAGAACCTCTATATAAGTAAAAGACTCGTTGCATTCACGTCGGATTGAATAAATCAAAGAAAAAGGGGTAACTATTGTATTTTTAGCCAAAAAAACAAAACTTAAACCTCAACCGGGACATTGAGCGTCCACTTTTCAAGGCACGTAACACGTCCGTTTAATATACACAAACTCAGAATGGTCCCCTGAGAAACTTATATGTTAAACACAGACCGTGCAATAATAATTTAGTGTGGACCAAAAAATTGAAGCTTTATAAATCTTTGTTCCACATGAGTAATGTTATTCCTTTGCTTACCTTAATCGAATTACAAAATTTGAAACCTCTACGTCAAGTTTTAGGGGTCCCGAGTAAATTGCACTTTTCCTTTTAATGCTGAAAAAATTAGTTTTTCCTCATTTTCATAAGTTCTGCTTTATTTTTTGTTGGAAATTCTTTACGATTCTTGAAAACTGTTTTGAGCAGGTATTGTTTGTCCTCTTCTTTAGTTGTCACTGCTTGATTAAATTTTTCAATCAATGCAACACCCCGCTCAGCTGTGTCATTTGTCACTCTAAGGGCACGAACTCTAGCACAGCCTCTTTGGTACTCAGGATCTATTCCCCATGAGAGGTAAAATATAAATATGCTAAATTAATCAGACAAAAAAACTAACCTAATATCTCTGGGAGCATTTTTCCATCCCAATGAAGAACTAAAGGCTCTCCAGGACAAAATGCTTGCTCTTGATATTCTGTTGCTATTTCTTTGCGTAACTTTTGACGAGTTCGAAGCATAGTAGATTTTGACACTGTAATGTTTTCCAAATTATGGCCCAAAGACTGAGCAACAACAGCATAAGACATAGCTGCATCTCGATTGGAAAGATTCATTCTATCATAGGCTGCTACAACATTTTTGTCAATAGGCTTTGACTTTTTAGGAGCCAACATTTTCTTTTTAAATTGCTCTTCAGAGGGACCTTGAAAATTCATTTCAAGGTTGTCGTCATTAGTTGATGATGATGATGACGATGTGAAATCATCTCTATTGGCAGGCAAGAATGATCTTTTAGATCGCTTCTGCTCTTTGAGGGCTCTTTCACACTCTAATTCTTCACGATGAAGCCTTCTTTTCTCTCTTTTTGCAAGAATTTGGTCTACTGTACCCATGCTACTTTGTGTAGGATCTTCTTGCTGGCTTAAGTAGAAAAGCTTGTCTTCTTCATTTGACATCATCAAAAGGTCATTAGAGTGACCAATATCAAGAATTTCAGCCTTAATTTCATCTTTAAACATAGCTTCTTCAATACGGCATTTTTCCTCGGGCCTTTTTCTGTTTTTCATCAATTTATCATAACAGCTTATTAAAGAGTCAATCTTTCGGATGGCACTGTCTCTACGCATTGTGGGAATCCTGGCTTTCTCCCAGTAGGTCATCACTTCATCTAAGCAAAGATTAATGGATCTTCTTCGTCCCAATTTTTCCTCTTTTTGATGGAAGAAATATATTTGCAAAACTTGCAATTTTGTAGGTAAGCGGCAACAAAGTATTCTTCATTTAAATGGCCAATGAGCCAAACTTTAGTTTTAGAACGAGTAGCCATTTTTAGTTTAAAAAATTAAATTTCTGAAATAGCAAAATAAACCAGTTAAATTAGGAGATAAAAAGGATAACTAAAAGGTTCAAGCCAATTAGGCAAAACCTTTAATTTAGAGTTGACCAATTAAGGATAATATATTTTATCCAAAATTTTTGTTTTCCTTATTAATAATTTTCTCTGAAATAATGATCTAAGATTGTTTTTGTACTCTATTAACACCAAAAATTTCTTAAATAAGAAGAAATTTTTTCATAAGTTGCAACTCAAGAGTTGAGTTGATCATTGATGTTCTAAGCGCGCCTATTCATTGGAAATTTTTTATAAGTCATTAAATCTCGGAACCCCTAAATATTCTCATATTTGACCAAACGTTTGCTGACATGTCTATCTGGTCCAAAGGAACAACGGCATTAATGTGGAACAAGGATTTCTTCAACTTTATAATTTACCCCCCATTTTGGTCCACACTACCGTGCATGGAACAAGGAACTCTTCTGGGAAAATTAAATCCACTATAGTCCGAATAAGTAATGGTAAATGCCAAATACAATAGTTTTTTTTTTCATGATGCTAGCCCGACGATGGGCAACGGGTCTCTCTCAAAGAGGTCCCATAAATATAGCTTCCCTCACCAGCTATCTGCAAAGCAGACAGGATCCAGCTTTGGGACATGGATCTAGGGTTTAAAGCAAGCCTAGTCCCACTACATTCAGAACCTCTATATAAGTAAAAGACTCGTTTCCTTCACGTCGGATTGAAAAAATCAAAGAAAAAGGGGTAACTATTGTATTTTTAGCCAAAAAAACAAAACTTAAACCTCAACCGGGACATTGAGCGTCCACTTTTCAAGGCACGTAACACGTCTGTTTAATATACACAAACTCAGAATGGTCCCCTGAGAAACTTATATGTTAAACACAGACTGTGCATGGAACAAAGAACTCTTCTGGGAAAATTAAATCCACTATAGTCCGAATAATTAATGGTAAATGCCAAATACCATAGTTTTTATTTTTCATGATGCTAGCCCGACGTGGGCAACGGTCTCTCGCAAAGAGTTCCCATAAATATAGCTTCCCTCACCAGCTATCTGCAAAGCAGACAGGATCCAGCTTTGGACATGGATCTAGGGTTTAAAGCAAGCCTAGTCCACTACATTCAGAACCTCTATATAAGTAAAAGACTCGTTGCATTCACGTCGGATTGAATAAATCAAAGAAAAGGGGTAACTATTGTATTTTTAGCCAAAAAAAACAAACTTAAACCTCAACCGGGACATTGAGCGTCCACTTTTCAAGGCACGTAACACGTCCGTTTAATATACACAAACTCAGAATGGTCCCCTGAGAAACTTATATGTTAAACACAGACCGTGCAATAATAATTGTGTGGACCAAAAAATTGAAGCTTTATAAATCTTTGTTCCACATGAGTAATGTTATCCTTTTGCTTACCTTAATCGAATTACAAAATTTGAACCTCTACGTCAGTTTTAGGGGTCCCGAGTAAATTGCACTTTTCCTTTTAATGCTGAAAAAATTAGTTTTTCCTCATTTTCATAAGTTCTGCTTTATTTTTTGTTGGAAATTCTTTACGATTCTTGAAAACTGTTTTGAGCAGGTATTGTTTGTCTCTTCTTTAGTTGTCACTGCTTGATTAAATTTTTCAATCAATGCAACACCCACCCCGCTCAGCTGTGTCCATTTGTCACTCTAAGGGCCACGAACTCTAGCACAGCCTCTTTGGGTACTCAGGATCTATTCCCCATGAGAGGTAAAATATAAATATGCTAAATTAATCAGACAAAAAAACTAACCTAATATCTCTGGGAGCATTTTTCCATCCCAATGAAGAACTAAAGGCTCTCCAGGACAAAATGCTTGCTCTTGATATTCTGTTGCTATTTCTTTGCGTAACTTTTGACGAGTTCGAAGCATAGTAGATTTTGACACTGTAATGTTTTCCAAATTATGGCCCAAAGACTGAGCAACAACAGCATAAGACATAGCTGCATCTCGATTGGAAAGATTCATTCTATCATAGGCTGCTACAACATTTTTGTCAATAGGCTTTGACTTTTTAGGAGCCAACATTTTCTTTTTAAATTGCTCTTCAGAGGGACCTTGAAAATTCATTTCAAGGTTGTCGTCATTAGTTGATGATGATGATGACGATGTGAAATCATCTCTATTGGCAGGCAAGAATGATCTTTTAGATCGCTTCTGCTCTTTGAGGGCTCTTTCACACTCTAATTCTTCACGATGAAGCCTTCTTTTCTCTCTTTTTGCAAGAATTTGGTCTACTGTACCCATGCTACTTTGTGTAGGATCTTCTTGCTGGCTTAAGTAGAAAAGCTTGTCTTCTTCATTTGACATCATCAAAAGGTCATTAGAGTGACCAATATCAAGAATTTCAGCCTTAATTTCATCTTTAAACATAGCTTCTTCAATACGGCATTTTTCCTCGGGCCTTTTTCTGTTTTTCATCAATTTATCATAACAGCTTATTAAAGAGTCAATCTTTCGGATGGCACTGTCTCTACGCATTGTGGGAATCCTGGCTTTCTCCCAGTAGGTCATCACTTCATCTAAGCAAAGATTAATGGATCTTCTTCGTCCCAATTTTTCCTCTTTTTGATGGAAGAAATATATTTGCAAAACTTGCAATTTTGTAGGTAAGCGGCAACAAAGTATATCTTCATTTAAATGGCCAATGAGCCAAACTTTAGTTTTAGAACGAGTAGCCATTTTTAGTTTAAAAAATTAAATTTCTGAAATAGTAAAATAAACCAGTTAAATTAGGAGATAAAAAGGATAACTAAAAGGTTCAAGCCAATTAGGCAAAACCTTTAATTTAGAGTTGACCAATTAAGGATAATATATTTTATCCAAAATTTTTGTTTTCCTTATTAATAATTTTCTCTGAAATAATGATCTAAGATTGTTTTTGTACTCTATTAACACCAAAAATTTCTTAAATAAGAAGAAATTTTTTCATAAGTTGCAACTCAAGAGTTGAGTTGATCATTGATGTTCTAAGCGCGCCTATTCATTGAAAATTTTTATAAGTCATTAAATCTCGGAACCCCTAAATATTCTCATATTTGACCAAACGTTTGCTGACATGTCTATCTGGTCCAAAGGAACAAGGGCATTAATGTGGAACAAGGATTTCTTCAACTTTATAATTTACCCCCCATTTTGGTCCACACTACCGTGCATGGAACAAGGAACTCTTCTGGGAAAATTAAATCCACTATAGTCCGAATAAGTAATGGTAAATGCCAAATACAATAGTTTTTTTTTTCATGATGCTAGCCCGACGATGGGCAACGGGTCTCTCTCAAAGAGGTCCCATAAATATAGCTTCCCTCACCAGCTATCTGCAAAGCAGACAGGATCCAGCTTTGGGACATGGATCTAGGGTTTAAAGCAAGCCTAGTCCCACTACATTCAGAACCTCTATATAAGTAAAAGACTCGTTTCCTTCACGTCGGATTGAAAAAATCAAAGAAAAAGGGGTAACTATTGTATTTTTAGCCAAAAAAACAAAACTTAAACCTCAACCGGGACATTGAGCGTCCACTTTTCAAGGCACGTAACACGTCTGTTTAATATACACAAACTCAGAATGGTCCCCTGAGAAACTTATATGTTAAACACAGACTGTGCATGGAACAAAGAACTCTTCTGGGAAAATTAAATCCACTATAGTCCGAATAAGTAATGGTAAATGCCAAATACCATAGTTTTTATTTTTCATGATGCTAGCCCGACGTGGGCAACGGGTCTCTCGCAAAGAGTTCCCATAAATATAGCTTCCCTCACCAGCTATCTGCAAAGCAGACAGGATCCAGCTTTGGGACATGGATCTAGGGTTTAAAGCAAGCCTAGTCCCACTACATTCAGAACCTCTATATAAGTAAAAGACTCGTTGCATTCACGTCGGATTGAATAAATCAAAGAAAAAGGGGTAACTATTGTATTTTTAGCCAAAAAACAAAACTTAAACCTCAACCGGGACATTGAGCGTCCACTTTTCAAGGCACGTAACACGTCCGTTTAATATACACAAACTCAGAATGGTCCCCTGAGAAACTTATATGTTAAACACAGACCGTGCAATAATAATTTAGTGTGGACCAAAAAATTGAAGTTTATAAATCTTTGTTCCACATGAGTATGTTATTCCTTTTGCTTACCTTAATCGAATTACAAAATTTGAAACCTCTACGTCAAGTTTTAGGGGTCCCGAGTAAATTGCACTTTTCCTTTTAATGCTGAAAAAATTAGTTTTTCCTCATTTTCATAAGTTCTGCTTTATTTTTTGTTGGAAATTCTTTACGATTCTTGAAAACTGTTTTGAGCAGGTATTGTTTGTCCTCTTCTTTAGTTGTCACTGCTTGATTAAATTTTTCAATCAATGCAACACCCCGCTCAGCTGTGTCATTTGTCACTCTAAGGGCACGAACTCTAGCACAGCCTCTTTGGTACTCAGGATCTATTCCCCATGAGAGGTAAAATATAAATATGCTAAATTAATCAGACAAAAAAACTAACCTAATATCTCTGGGAGCATTTTTCCATCCCAATGAAGAACTAAAGGCTCTCCAGGACAAAATGCTTGCTCTTGATATTCTGTTGCTATTTCTTTGCGTAACTTTTGACGAGTTCGAAGCATAGTAGATTTTGACACTGTAATGTTTTCCAAATTATGGCCCAAAGACTGAGCAACAACAGCATAAGACATAGCTGCATCTCGATTGGAAAGATTCATTCTATCATAGGCTGCTACAACATTTTTGTCAATAGGCTTTGACTTTTTAGGAGCCAACATTTTTTTTTAAATTGCTCTTCAGAGGGACCTTGAAAATTCATTTCAAGGTTGTCGTCATTAGTTGATGATGATGATGACGATGTGAAATCATCTCTATTGGCAGGCAAGAATGATCTTTTAGATCGCTTCTGCTCTTTGAGGGCTCTTTCACACTCTAATTCTTCACGATGAAGCCTTCTTTTCTCTCTTTTTGCAAGAATTTGGTCTACTGTACCCATGCTACTTTGTGTAGGATCTTCTTGCTGGCTTAAGTAGAAAAGCTTGTCTTCTTCATTTGACATCATCAAAGGTCATTAGAGTGACCAATATCAAGAATTTCAGCCTTAATTTCATCTTTAAACATAGCTTCTTCAATACGGCATTTTTCCTCGGGCCTTTTTCTGTTTTTCATCAATTTATCATAACAGCTTATTAAAGAGTCAATCTTTCGGATGGCACTGTCTCTACGCATTGTGGGAATCCTGGCTTTCTCCCAGTAGGTCATCACTTCATCTAAGCAAAGATTAATGGATCTTCTTCGTCCCAATTTTTCCTCTTTTTGATGGAAGAAATATATTTGCAAAACTTGCAATTTTGTAGGTAAGCGGCAACAAAGTATATCTTCATTTAAATGGCCAATGAGCCAAACTTTAGTTTTAGAACGAGTAGCCATTTTTAGTTTAAAAAATTAAATTTCTGAAATAGCAAAATAAACCAGTTAAATTAGGAGATAAAAAGGATAACTAAAAGGTTCAAGCCAATTAGGCAAAACCTTTAATTTAGAGTTGACCAATTAAGGATAATATATTTTATCCAAAATTTTTGTTTTCCTTATTAATAATTTTCTCTGAAATAATGATCTAAGATTGTTTTTGTACTCTATTAACACCAAAAATTTCTTAAATAAGAAGAAATTTTTTCATAAGTTGCAACTCAAGAGTTGAGTTGATCATTGATGTTCTAAGCGCGCCTATTCATTGGAAAATTTTTATAAGTCATTAAATCTCGGAACCCCTAAATATTCTCATATTTGACCAAAACGTTTGCTGACATGTCTATCTGGTCCAAAGGAACAACGGCATTAATGTGGAACAAGGATTTCTTCAACTTTATAATTTACCCCCCATTTTGGTCCACACTACCGTGCATGGAACAAGGAACTCTTCTGGGAAAATTAAATCCACTATAGTCCGAATAAGTAATGGTAAATGCCAAATACAATAGTTTTTTTTTTCATGATGCTAGCCCGACGATGGGCAACGGGTCTCTCTCAAAGAGGTCCCATAAATATAGCTTCCCTCACCAGCTATCTGCAAAGCAGACAGGATCCAGCTTTGGGACATGGATCTAGGGTTTAAAGCAAGCCTAGTCCCACTACATTCAGAACCTCTATATAAGTAAAAGACTCGTTTCCTTCACGTCGGATTGAAAAAATCAAAGAAAAAGGGGTAACTATTGTATTTTTAGCCAAAAAAACAAAACTTAAACCTCAACCGGGACATTGAGCGTCCACTTTTCAAGGCACGTAACACGTCTGTTTAATATACACAAACTCAGAATGGTCCCCTGAGAAACTTATATGTTAAACACAGACTGTGCATGGAACAAAGAACTCTTCTGGGAAAATTAAATCCACTATAGTCCGAATAAGTAATGGTAAATGCCAAATACCATAGTTTTTTTTTTCATGATGCTAGCCCGACGTGGGCAACGGGTCTCTCGCAAAGAGTTCCCATAAATATAGCTTCCCTCACCAGCTATCTGCAAAGCAGACAGGATCCAGCTTTGGGACATGGATCTAGGGTTTAAAGCAAGCCTAGTCCCACTACATTCAGAACCTCTATATAAGTAAAAGACTCGTTGCATTCACGTCGGATTGAATAAATCAAAGAAAAAGGGGTAACTATTGTATTTTTAGCCAAAAAAACAAAACTTAAACCTCAACCGGGACATTGAGCGTCCACTTTTCAAGGCACGTAACACGTCCGTTTAATATACACAAACTCAGAATGGTCCCCTGAGAAACTTATATGTTAAACACAGACCGTGCAATAATAATTTAGTGTGGACCAAAAAATTGAAGCTTTATAAATCTTTGTTCCACATGAGTAATGTTATTCCTTTTGCTTACCTTAATCGAATTACAAAATTTGAAACCTCTACGTCAAGTTTTAGGGGTCCCGAGTAAATTGCACTTTTCCTTTTAATGCTGAAAAAATTAGTTTTTCCTCATTTTCATAAGTTCTGCTTTATTTTTTGTTGGAAATTCTTTACGATTCTTGAAAACTGTTTTGAGCAGGTATTGTTTGTCCTCTTCTTTAGTTGTCACTGCTTGATTAAATTTTTCAATCAATGCAACAACCCGCTCAGCTGTGTCATTTGTCACTCTAAGGGCACGAACTCTAGCACAGCCTCTTTGGTACTCAGGATCTATTCCCCATGAGAGGTAAAATATAAATATGCTAAATTAATCAGACAAAAAAACTAACCTAATATCTCTGGGAGCATTTTTCCATCCCAATGAAGAACTAAAGGCTCTCCAGGACAAAATGCTTGCTCTTGATATTCTGTTGCTATTTCTTTGCGTAACTTTTGACGAGTTCGAAGCATAGTAGATTTTGACACTGTAATGTTTTCCAAATTATGGCCCAAAGACTGAGCAACAACAGCATAAGACATAGCTGCATCTCGATTGGAAAGATTCATTCTATCATAGGCTGCTACAACATTTTTGTCAATAGGCTTTGACTTTTTAGGAGCCAACATTTTCTTTTTAAATTGCTCTTCAGAGGGACCTTGAAAATTCATTTCAAGGTTGTCGTCATTAGTTGATGATGATGATGACGATGTGAAATCATCTCTATTGGCAGGCAAGAATGATCTTTTAGATCGCTTCTGCTCTTTGAGGGCTCTTTCACACTCTAATTCTTCACGATGAAGCCTTCTTTTCTCTCTTTTTGCAAGAATTTGGTCTACTGTACCCATGCTACTTTGTGTAGGATCTTCTTGCTGGCTTAAGTAGAAAAGCTTGTCTTCTTCATTTGACATCATCAAAGGTCATTAGAGTGACCAATATCAAGAATTTCAGCCTTAATTTCATCTTTAAACATAGCTTCTTCAATACGGCATTTTTCCTCGGGCCTTTTTCTGTTTTTCATCAATTTATCATAACAGCTTATTAAAGAGTCAATCTTTCGGATGGCACTGTCTCTACGCATTGTGGGAATCCTGGCTTTCTCCCAGTAGGTCATCACTTCATCTAAGCAAAGATTAATGGATCTTCTTCGTCCCAATTTTTCCTTTTTGATGGAAGAAATATATTTGCAAAACTTGCAATTTTGTAGGTAAGCGGCAACAAAGTATATCTTCATTTAAATGGCCAATGAGCCAAACTTTAGTTTTAGAACGAGTAGCCATTTTTAGTTTAAAAAATTAAATTTCTGAAATAGCAAAATAAACCAGTTAAATTAGGAGATAAAAAGGATAACTAAAAGGTTCAAGCCAATTAGGCAAAACCTTTAATTTAGAGTTGACCAATTAAGGATAATATATTTTATCCAAAATTTTTGTTTTCCTTATTAATAATTTTCTCTGAAATAATGATCTAAGATTGTTTTTGTACTCTATTAACACCAAAATTTCTTAAATAAGAAGAAATTTTTTCATAAGTTGCAACTCAAGAGTTGAGTTGATCATTGATGTTCTAAGCGCGCCTATTCATTGGAAAATTTTTATAAGTCATTAAATCTCGGAACCCCTAAATATTCTCATATTTGACCAAACGTTTGCTGACATGTCTATCTGGTCCAAAGGAACAACGGCATTAATGTGGAACAAGGATTTCTTCAACTTTATAATTTACCCCCCATTTTGGTCCACACTACCGTGCATGGAACAAGGAACTCTTCTGGGAAAATTAAATCCACTATAGTCCGAATAAGTAATGGTAAATGCCAAATACAATAGTTTTTTTTTTCATGATGCTAGCCCGACGATGGGCAACGGGTCTCTCTCAAAGAGGTCCCATAAATATAGCTTCCCTCACCAGCTATCTGCAAAGCAGACAGGATCCAGCTTTGGGACATGGATCTAGGGTTTAAAGCAAGCCTAGTCCCACTACATTCAGAACCTCTATATAAGTAAAAGACTCGTTTCCTTCACGTCGGATTGAAAAAATCAAAGAAAAAGGGGTAACTATTGTATTTTTAGCCAAAAAAACAAAACTTAAACCTCAACCGGGACATTGAGCGTCCACTTTTCAAGGCACGTAACACGTCTGTTTAATATACACAAACTCAGAATGGTCCCCTGAGAAACTTATATGTTAAACACAGACTGTGCATGGAACAAAGAACTCTTCTGGGAAAATTAAATCCACTATAGTCCGAATAAGTAATGGTAAATGCCAAATACCATAGTTTTTATTTTTCATGATGCTAGCCCGACGTGGGCAACGGGTCTCTCGCAAAGAGTTCCCATAAATATAGCTTCCCTCACCAGCTATCTGCAAAGCAGACAGGATCCAGCTTTGGGACATGGATCTAGGGTTTAAAGCAAGCCTAGTCTCCACTACATTCAGAACCTCTATATAAGTAAAAGACTCGTTGCATTCACGTCGGATTGAATAAATCAAAGAAAAAGGGGTAACTATTGTATTTTTAGCCAAAAAAAACAAAACTTAAACCTCAACCGGGACATTGAGCGTCCACTTTTCAAGGCACGTAACACGTCCGTTTAATATACACAAACTCAGAATGGTCCCCTGAGAAACTTATATGTTAAACACAGACCGTGCAATAATAATTTAGTGTGGACCAAAAAATTGAAGCTTATAAATCTTTGTTCCACATGAGTATGTTATTCCTTTTGCTTACCTTAATCGAATTACAAAATTTGAAACCTCTACGTCAAGTTTTAGGGGTCCCGAGTAAATTGCACTTTTCCTTTTAATGCTGAAAAAATTAGTTTTTCCTCATTTTCATAAGTTCTGCTTTATTTTTTGTTGGAAATTCTTTACGATTCTTGAAAACTGTTTTGAGCAGGTATTGTTTGTCCTCTTCTTTAGTTGTCACTGCTTGATTAAATTTTTCAATCAATGCAACACCCCGCTCAGCTGTGTCATTTGTCACTCTAAGGGCACGAACTCTAGCACAGCCTCTTTGGTACTCAGGATCTATTCCCCATGAGAGGTAAAATATAAATATGCTAAATTAATCAGACAAAAAAACTAACCTAATATCTCTGGGAGCATTTTTCCATCCCAATGAAGAACTAAAGGCTCTCCAGGACAAAATGCTTGCTCTTGATATTCTGTTGCTATTTCTTTGCGTAACTTTTGACGAGTTCGAAGCATAGTAGATTTTGACACTGTAATGTTTTCCAAATTATGGCCCAAAGACTGAGCAACAACAGCATAAGACATAGCTGCATCTCGATTGGAAAGATTCATTCTATCATAGGCTGCTACAACATTTTTGTCAATAGGCTTTGACTTTTTAGGAGCCAACATTTTCTTTTTAAATTGCTCTTCAGAGGGACCTTGAAAATTCATTTCAAGGTTGTCGTCATTAGTTGATGATGATGATGACGATGTGAAATCATCTCTATTGGCAGGCAAGAATGATCTTTTAGATCGCTTCTGCTCTTTGAGGGCTCTTTCACACTCTAATTCTTCACGATGAAGCCTTCTTTTCTCTCTTTTTGCAAGAATTTGGTCTACTGTACCCATGCTACTTTGTGTAGGATCTTCTTGCTGGCTTAAGTAGAAAAGCTTGTCTTCTTCATTTGACATCATCAAAAGGTCATTAGAGTGACCAATATCAAGAATTTCAGCCTTAATTTCATCTTTAAACATAGCTTCTTCAATACGGCATTTTTCCTCGGGCCTTTTTCTGTTTTTCATCAATTTATCATAACAGCTTATTAAAGAGTCAATCTTTCGGATGGCACTGTCTCTACGCATTGTGGGAATCCTGGCTTTCTCCCAGTAGGTCATCACTTCATCTAAGCAAAGATTAATGGATCTTCTTCGTCCCAATTTTTCCTCTTTTTGATGGAAGAAATATATTTGCAAAACTTGCAATTTTGTAGGTAAGCGGCAACAAAGTATATCTTCATTTAAATGGCCAATGAGCCAAACTTTAGTTTTAGAACGAGTAGCCATTTTTAGTTTAAAAAATTAAATTTCTGAAATAGCAAAATAAACCAGTTAAATTAGGAGATAAAAAGGATAACTAAAAGGTTCAAGCCAATTAGGCAAAACCTTTAATTTAGAGTTGACCAATTAAGGATAATATATTTTATCCAAAATTTTTGTTTTCCTTATTAATAATTTTCTCTGAAATAATGATCTAAGATTGTTTTGTACTCTATTAACACCAAAAATTTCTTAAATAAGAAGAAATTTTTTCATAAGTTGCAACTCAAGAGTTGAGTTGATCATTGATGTTCTAAGCGCGCCTATTCATTGGAAAATTTTTATAAGTCATTAAATCTCGGAACCCCTAAATATTCTCATATTTGACCAAACGTTTGCTGACATGTCTATCTGGTCCAAAGGAACAACGGCATTAATGTGGAACAAGGATTTCTTCAACTTTATAATTTACCCCCCATTTTGGTCCACACTACCGTGCATGGAACAAGGAACTCTTCTGGGAAAATTAATCCACTATAGTCCGAATAAGTAATGGTAAATGCCAAATACAATAGTTTTTTTTTTCATGATGCTAGCCCGACGATGGGCAACGGGTCTCTCTAAGAGGTCCCATAAATATAGCTTCCCTCACCAGCTATCTGCAAAGCAGACAGGATCCAGCTTTGGGACATGGATCTAGGGTTTAAAGCAAGCCTAGTCCCACTACATTCAGAACCTCTATATAAGTAAAAGACTCGTTTCCTTCACGTCGGATTGAAAAAATCAAAGAAAAAGGGGTAACTATTGTATTTTTAGCCAAAAAAACAAAACTTAAACCTCAACCGGGACATTGAGCGTCCACTTTTCAAGGCACGTAACACGTCTGTTTAATATACACAAACTCAGAATGGTCCCCTGAGAAACTTATATGTTAAACACAGACTGTGCATGGAACAAAGAACTCTTCTGGGAAAATTAAATCCACTATAGTCCGAATAAGTAATGGTAAATGCCAAATACCATAGTTTTTTTTTTTTCATGATGCTAGCCCGACGTGGGCAACGGGTCTTCGCAAAGAGTTCCCATA
>JAJOZX010021060.1:0-38982 GCA_023014485.1 Bathynomus jamesi
CTCTATCAAGTAGTATCTTGAAACTGTAACTTGAACTCTATCAAGTAGTATCTTGAAACTGTAACTTGAACTCTATCAAGTAGTATCTTGAAACTGTAACTTGAACTCTATCAAGTAGTATCTTGAAACTGTAACTTGAACTCTATCAAGTAGTATCTTGAAACTGTAACTTGAAATTAACTGAAAATGGAAAATGACTGCACTTGATCTCTATTCAAGTGGAGACGATTAACCTCTGTTTTGGTTGACCCTCTTGGTGCAACCTTCTGACTTCAAAAACTGACTTCAAAAATGACTTAAAAAATGACTTAAAAAATGACTTAAAAATGACTTCAAAAAAATGACTTCAAAAAATGACTTCAAGTATCTCTCTAAATCTATAAACTCCCTGTAAACTCTCTGTAAACTCTCTCTCTTTCTTAATTTGCAAGTCAATTCAATTCAATAATTTGAAAAAAATTTGCAAACAAAAATATAAAATGTTAACATTTCAATCGAATGTACACGAAGGTACGATACTATTATGTTTGATACATAAAATAAAATTATTCTATACTGAATATAACAGTGAAAATAACTCTGAAATTAACTCTCTTGAAATTAACTCTCTTGAAATTAACTCTCTGTGACAATTAACTCTCTGTGACAATTAACTCTCTGTGACAATTAACTCTCTGTGACAATTAACTCTCTGTGACAATTAACTCTCTGTGACAATTAACTCTCTGTGACAATTTACTTCTGTTACATTTAACTTCTGTTACATTTAACTTCTGTGAAAATTACTGTTTCACTAAAAAAAATGTATCACTGGTGTCTGAAATGTTCACTGTGTTTTGTGTAAATTCTGACTTGATACTCATTATTAACTGTTAATAATACGGACTTTTCAAGTGTTTATAAATTACTTAAAAAACAAACTGTGTACTTAACAAAATTTTCCACGGGCGAAATCCTCAGAGACGTGTCCTGAAGACGTCTTCCTGGCTACTTCTTCTTGGATGAAAAGTAGGCGTGGAGAACTTGGAGTCGTGACACACCGTTCAAGGGTGGATGTTACGAACAAGAAGTCGTGACACGCCGGTCAACTGGTTTTATCCTGATGCAGGGTAATTTCTATCTTGGCCAAAGAGTGGCCTCTTGTTAAAATCTTCTTGTTAAAATCTTCTTGTTAAAAATCTTGTTAAAATCTTCTTGTTAAAATCTTCTTGTTAAAATCTTCTTGTTAAAATCTTCTTCTAAATCTTCTTCTACAAATCTTCTTCTACAAATCTTCTTCTTATCCTGGTAAAGGGTCGCCAGACTGTTATCCTGATGCAGGGTCGCCACTCTGTTAACCCCTCCGTCTATGGCCCTGGGGTGGTTCGGATCGACGGGGGTTCTAGTTAGGAGGGAAGCAACGGATATTTCTTCTATAACATTCTAATTCTTTTCGGTCGCCTCTGGTTAAACTCTTGGCTACAGACTCGCCAGACTGTTATGCCAATATCTTCTATGGTGCTTGGGTTGTCTCTTAATTTGGGCAAAGGGTCGCCAATTTTTAATTCTTCTCTTTCTATAATACTCTGATACTTTCTCTGATACTTTCTCTGATACTAAAATTATCGACTTTTCTTTTATAACTTGTCGACTTAACTGACTAAGTTCTTCTGAAGAGAGCAAGGCTCGAAGGGAAAATAAAAAGTTTCTCTTGCTGTAATTTACTGCTAAAATGTACAGGTAGTGCTCTGAATTTACAAGGGTAGAGGTTCGACCTCTTTCGACCATGGCTCAGGCCGGAATCTAAAAATATTAAGGAGGCAAGGGGCCTCTGCCCCCTCCTCGCAGCGAGGCTGCTAACAATGGAGGCCTAATGAAGTGCTATAATGAAGTACCGCAATGAAGAAGTGCCTTCATTTTACAAATACATGTACATAATATAAACTTAAATGTTTGGGGGGAAGACAGTCGAAGGTTAAGTTTCCCCTTTTAAACACATGATCAGATGTTTGAAAGATTGCAAATAAAAATTAAAAAAAAAAAAAAAACTAATTTGTATTTTTCGCCGAGTCTACATTTATGAAGGCGATATCATTTCGTAATAGTACACATAAGTACAAATTAAGTACACGACTGAGTACGTATTAATTTTGGTTCATTACAATTGCGATTACAATTATGGATTACTTCATATTCACTTATTGTTTAATTACACTTCCATTTTAAAGTACATTCTTACATTACCGTATATATTAAATCATTACATTTAATTACAGTTTCAATGAAGTACATTACGTCGTTTACCATTCTTACAGTGTTTTTATATATTTATATATGGTTATACTAGATGGTTATACTAGATGGTTATTAGTACAACACAAGTACATGAGACATGACACACATGATATAACATAATATGTTATAATATGTTATAAATTTGAAATCAGAGCGAAAGGAGGTATTTTATCTTTGAGCGTTCGAATCTGCTAGTCAGAGGAATTCGATCACTTAACCTCAGCATTTTTTTCGAGTTCATCTCGGGAGGTCATATAATTAAAAATAAAAATGAAAAAATAATACGAGAACGTATTTATGCGTTTTCGAACGAACGAGAAAAAATGAATATTTAATAAAATTGACATACGATAATGGTCAAGATAAGATATGGACGTATGGATGAATATGGTTGAATAATAATATTTATACTACATAACACCACAACATTATTACTAAAGAATTTACCATACATTGAATACTGAAGTTGTCCAAATACTAAGAACGTGATTCAGTGTACAAAGTATGGGAAACGTAAAGAGAACAAAGTTATTTTGTGACGTCATAGTGTATAAGTTCATTATTAGAAAAGATGAATTAGAGAAATACAGTAATGAATAAAGAAGTATAAATCGAAATTCTATCCAAAACTCGCTTAGGCGATTTTGGCTTCTTATGTAAAAATGAACATTCAAACATAAAACTATAAGAACATAAGTACTGCATGAAGACAATGAATCCATATAATGATGGTGTAGGAATTGTTCATTGTTCACTTTTTACAGTATTTCCCCCTCCAAAATGGTATTAATACAATAATATAATACAATTAATACAATATAATACAATTGAGAAAATAACATCGTAAGTAATTCAAGTTAGATGACGACATTCTTTTTTACAATACAAGTTTTATACAGAACGAGTTCGGGTAGTTGAGTACAATGCAGAGTATCAAATCTATAAAATGACACTTGCTTACAAAATATTAAAAAATTCAAAGATTAGAACTTTAATTTTAGACAAACAATTAAGTTAGACAAACAATGATATGGTTAAAATTTTTACAAAATTTTATTTTCTTGGAAAAATTACATACATAATGAATAGGTAAAAGGGAAAAACATAAATTTTAAAGTTCATGGATTTTTCGAGGTTACCGTGATAGTACAATTCATGAACTAATTTTGTTGACTATTGTAGGTAAAAATAGAATTACGTAATGGATGATGTATAGACCTGTGGTCTAGTGTGTATTTGGGTGTATTAGGTGCAAAGTGTGTATTTTACAATTTCGAGGGACAGATTAGCTGATAGGATTGTTCAAGTAACTGAATAAATGCATGAGCAAGATATATTAGAGAGCAAAAATGATTAAGACTAAGTAGCATAGTTGGCACTTACGTAATGAAATAGTTTTATTGTGATATTCAATGATTTTCGCATAAGGTTTGTATGTACATAGTATATATAGTGTGCATACATGCATTTTTATTGACTGTTGTAGGTACAAATCGAATTACGTAGTGGATGATGTATAGACCTGTGGTCAAATGTGTATTTATGTTTATTGGGTACAAAGTGTGTATTTTATAATTTCGAGACACAGATTAGCTGAGAGGATTGTTAAATTAACTGTATAAATGCATGAGCGAGAATTTATATACAGTATAGTAAGCAATAATTATGATGTATTATAATGATGATGTTTGCATACGAGTTTTAATGCAAAAGTGACTGAAGGGAATATGTGTCAAAAGTAATAAAATTCAATTAGGATTATAGATTTTACATAATCAGTTACACTTATAAGGTAATTGAAAAAAAACGTACTTACTGTAGTAGTATGTCAATTTGACTATAATTTTCGTTTGATACCTTACAAATGGTACAATAACAATTTAAGGACAGTTACTCACGATTAATTGAACAAAAGAAAATTACAAATACAAATTAAAAATAGAGATCAATTATGCATTTTAATGAGCTAACGTAATTTTATAATATTCTTAAAAATAAAAGTAAATCGAACCATACATGAATTTCGACCAAGAATAAAAAAGTTATTGAAATGGAAGGAAAGCATTTCGAACAATCTTTTCTTTTAATAATTTCAATTAAATTTTACATTAAAAATTATTTTTATATAAAAAAAAATATTAAAAAGATTTAATAATTTTTGCATGTTAAGTAGAAAAATTATACTCTTTCGTTAAATGTTGATAGAATTTTGAATTATTTGATATTTTAGTCTGAAAACTTGTTTGCATATGATAAATACATATGTTTTATTGTGTAGAAGTTTTATTAAAATTAAATGACAAAAAAGAACAAACAACTGAAATTTAGGGTATGCGCGATCATACGGGGGAATTGAGTGACTAAGCAGGGGGTATAAGTTTGAAATTGACAATACGTCTTTCGTGAGCACTTTGCTCTTTTTTTAAAAAAAGATTGCTTGTCACACTACTTAGAACAAAAAATTAAGAGTTCAACAAACGGAGGGACGGCATGTTCCTCATATACATTACAATAATTACCAAAATCGTTACAACCTTTGTAAAAACGGTTTTGTTACAAACAATAAAATTTGTCATTTTACCTATATATTTATATACGCAACAATGGCATGAAAAGAAAAGACAAATCGGTCAATTTCCTTCTCACAAACAAAAAAAAAAGGTTAACTAAAGACGCAACCCGGTCAATTCAGGTTGAATTAAATTCTCTTTTACAACAAAAACAAGGTTGAATTAAATTCTTAAATTACATTTTCTTAAATTAAATTCTCTTAACTTACAAAGAAAAAGTTGAATTCAATTGACTGCATTGAAATAACTTGGGACTTAAACTCTGACTTGGAACTTAAACTTGACTTGGAACTTAAACTCTGACTTGGAACTTAAACTCTGACTTGGAACTTAAACTCTGACTTGGAACTTAAACTCTGACTTGGAACTTAAACTCTGACTTGGAACTTAAACTCTGACTTGGAACTTAAACTCTGACTTGGAACTTAAACTCTGACTTGGAACTTAAACTCTGACTGGAACTTAACTTCAAGTATTCTGAACCTAACTTGAACTCTATCAAGTATCTGAACCTAACTTGAACTCTATCAAGTATTCTGAACCTAACTTGAACTCTATCAAGTATTCTGAACCTAACTTGAACTCTATCAAGTATTCTGAACCTAACTTGAACTCTATCAAGTATTCTGAACCTAACTTGAACTCTATCAAGTATTCTGAACCTAACTTGAACTCTATCAAGTATTCTGAACCTAACTTGAATCTATCAAGTATTCTGAACCTAACTTGAACTCTATCAAGTATTCTGAACCTAACTTGAACTCTATCAAGTATTCTGAACCTAACTTGAACTCTATCAAGTATTCTGAACCTAACTTGAACTCTATCAAGTATTCTGAACCTAACTTGAACTCTATCAAGTATTCTGAACCTAACTTGAACTCTATCAAGTATTCTGAACCTAACTTGAACTCTATCAAGTATTCTGAACCTAACTTGAACTCTATCAAGTATTCTGAACCTAACTTGAACTCTATCAAGTATTCTGAACCTAACTTGAACTCTATCAAGTATTCTGAACCTAACTTGAACTCTATCAAGTATTCTGAACCTAACTTGAACTCTATCAAGTATTCTGAACCTAACTTGAACTCTATCAAGTATTCTGAACCTAACTTGAACTCTATCAAGTATTCTGAACCTAACTTGAACTCTATCAAGTATTCTGAACCTAACTTGAACTCTATCAAGTAGTCTGAACCTAACTTGAACTCTATCAAGTAGTCTGAACCTAACTTGAACTCTATCAAGTAGTCTGAACCTAACTTGAACTCTATCAAGTAGTCTGAACCTAACTTGAACTCTATCAAGTAGTCTGAACCTAACTTGAACTCTATCAAGTAGTCTGAACCTAACTTGAACTCTATCAAGTAGTCTGAACCTAACTTGAACTCTATCAAGTAGTCTGAACCTAACTTGAACTCTATCAAGTAGTCTGAACCTAACTTGAACTCTATCAAGTAGTCTGAACCTAACTTGAACTCTATCAAGTAGTCTGAACCTAACTTGAACTCTATCAAGTAGTCTGAACCTAACTTGAACTCTATCAAGTAGTCTGAACCTAACTTGAACTCTATCAAGTAGTCTGAACCTAACTTGAACTCTATCAAGTAGTCTGAACCTAACTTGAACTCTATCAAGTAGTCTGAACCTAACTTGAACTCTATCAAGTAGTCTGAACCTAACTTGAACTCTATCAAGTAGTCTGAACCTAACTTGAACTCTATCAAGTAGTCTGAACCTAACTTGAACTCTATCAAGTAGTCTGAACCTAACTTGAACTCTATCAAGTAGTCTGAACCTAACTTGAACTCTATCAAGTAGTCTGAACCTAACTTGAACTCTATCAAGTAGTCTGAACCTAACTTGAACTCTATCAAGTAGTCTGAACCTAACTTGAACTCTATCAAGTAGTCTGAACCTAACTTGAACTCTATCAAGTAGTCTGAACCTAACTTGAACTCTATCAAGTAGTCTGAACCTAACTTGAACTCTATCAAGTAGTCTGAACCTAACTTGAACTCTATCAAGTAGTCTGAACCTAACTTGAACTCTATCAAGTAGTCTGAACCTAACTTGAACTCTATCAAGTAGTCTGAACCTAACTTGAACTCTATCAAGTAGTCTGAACCTAACTTGAACTCTATCAAGTAGTCTGAACCTAACTTGAACTCTATCAAGTAGTCTGAACCTAACTTGAACTCTATCAAGTCTGAACCTAACTTGAACTCTATCAAGTATTCTGAACCTAACTTGAACTCTATCAAGTAGTCTGAACCTAACTTGAACTCTATCAAGTAGTCTGAACCTAACTTGAACTCTATCAAGTAGTCTGAACCTAACTTGAACTCTATCAAGTAGTCTGAACCTAACTTGAACTCTATCAAGTATTCTGAACCTAACTTGAACTCTATCAAGTAGTCTGAACCTAACTTGAACTCTATCAAGTAGTCTGAACCTAACTTGAACTCTATCAAGTTCTGAACCTAACTTGAACTCTATCAAGTAGTCTGAACCTAACTTGAACTCTATCAAGTATCTGAACCTAACTTGAACTCTATCAAGTAGTCTGAACCTAACTTGAACTCTATCAAGTAGTCTGAACCTAACTTGAACTCTATCAAGTAGTCTGAACCTAACTTGAACTCTATCAAGTAGTCTGAACCTAACTTGAACTCTATCAAGTAGTCTGAACCTAACTTGAACTCTATCAAGTAGTCTGAACCTAACTTGAACTCTATCAAGTAGTCTGAACCTAACTTGAACTCTATCAAGTAGTCTGAACCTAACTTGAACTCTATCAAGTAGTCTGAACCTAACTTGAACTCTATCAAGTAGTCTGAACCTAACTTGAACTCTATCAAGTAGTCTGAACCTAACTTGAACTCTATCAAGTAGTCTGAACCTAACTTGAACTCTATCAAGTAGTCTGAACCTAACTTGAACTCTATCAAGTAGTCTGAACCTAACTTGAACTCTATCAAGTAGTCTGAACCTAACTTGAACTCTATCAAGTATTCTGAACCTAACTTGAACTCTATCAAGTATTCTGAACCTAACTTGAACTCTATCAAGTAGTCTGAACCTAACTTGAACTCTATCAAGTAGTCTGAACCTAACTTGAACTCTATCAAGTAGTCTGAACCTAACTTGAACTCTATCAAGTAGTCTGAACCTAACTTGAACTCTATCAAGTAGTCTGAACCTAACTTGAACTCTATCAAGTAGTCTGAACCTAACTTGAACTCTATCAAGTAGTCTGAACCTAACTTGAACTCTATCAAGTAGTCTGAACCTAACTTGAACTCTATCAAGTAGTCTGAACCTAACTTGAACTCTATCAAGTAGTCTGAACCTAACTTGAACTCTATCAAGTAGTCTGAACCTAACTTGAACTCTATCAAGTAGTCTGAACCTAACTTGAACTCTATCAAGTAGTCTGAACCTAACTTGAACTCTATCAAGTAGTCTGAACCTAACTTGAACTCTATCAAGTAGTCTGAACCTAACTTGAACTCTATCAAGTAGTCTGAACCTAACTTGAACTCTATCAAGTAGTCTGAACCTAACTTGAACTCTATCAAGTAGTCTGAACCTAACTTGAACTCTATCAAGTAGTCTGAACCTAACTTGAACTCTATCAAGTAGTCTGAACCTAACTTGAACTCTATCAAGTAGTCTGAACCTAACTTGAACTCTATCAAGTAGTCTGAACCTAACTTGAACTCTATCAAGTAGTCTGAACCTAACTTGAACTCTATCAAGTAGTCTGAACCTAACTTGAACTCTATCAAGTAGTCTGAACCTAACTTGAACTCTATCAAGTAGTCTGAACCTAACTTGAACTCTATCAAGTTCTGAACCTAACTTGAACTCTATCAAGTAGTCTGAACCTAACTTGAACTCTATCAAGTAGTCTGAACCTAACTTGAACTCTATCAAGTCTGAACCTAACTTGAACTCTATCAAGTAGTCTGAACCTAACTTGAACTCTATCAAGTATTCTGAACCTAACTTGAACTCTATCAAGTATTCTGAACCTAACTTGAACTCTATCAAGTAGTCTGAACCTAACTTGAACTCTATCAAGTATTCTGAACCTAACTTGAACTCTATCAAGTATTCTGAACCTAACTTGAACTCTATCAAGTATTCTGAACCTAACTTGAACTCTATCAAGTAGTCTGAACCTAACTTGAACTCTATCAAGTATTCTGAACCTAACTTGAACTCTATCAAGTATTCTGAACCTAACTTGAACTCTATCAAGTATTCTGAACCTAACTTGAACTCTATCAAGTATTCTGAACCTAACTTGAACTCTATCAAGTATTCTGAACCTAACTTGAACTCTATCAAGTATTCTGAACCTAACTTGAACTCTATCAAGTATTCTGAACCTAACTTGAACTCTATCAAGTATTCTGAACCTAACTTGAACTCTATCAAGTATTCTGAACCTAACTTGAACTCTATCAAGTATTCTGAACCTAACTTGAACTCTATCAAGTATTCTGAACCTAACTTGAACTCTATCAAGTATTCTGAACCTAACTTGAACTCTATCAAGTATTCTGAACCTAACTTGAACTCTATCAAGTATTCTGAACCTAACTTGAACTCTATCAAGTATTCTGAACCTAACTTGAACTCTATCAAGTATTCTGAACCTAACTTGAACTCTATCAAGTATTCTGAACCTAACTTGAACTCTATCAAGTATTCTGAACCTAACTTGAACTCTATCAAGTATTCTGAACCTAACTTGAACTCTATCAAGTATTCTGAACCTAACTTGAACTCTATCAAGTATTCTGAACCTAACTTGAACTCTATCAAGTATTCTGAACCTAACTTGAACTCTATCAAGTATTCTGAACCTAACTTGAACTCTATCAAGTATTCTGAACCTAACTTGAACTCTATCAAGTATTCTGAACCTAACTTGAACTCTATCAAGTATTCTGAACCTAACTTGAACTCTATCAAGTATTCTGAACCTAACTTGAACTCTATCAAGTATTCTGAACCTAACTTGAACTCTATCAAGTATTCTGAACCTAACTTGAACTCTATCAAGTATTCTGAACCTAACTTGAACTCTATCAAGTATTCTGAACCTAACTTGAACTCTATCAAGTATTCTGAACCTAACTTGAACTCTATCAAGTATTCTGAACCTAACTTGAACTCTATCAAGTATTCTGAACCTAACTTGAACTCTATCAAGTATTCTGAACCTAACTTGAACTCTATCAAGTATTCTGAACCTAACTTGAACTCTATCAAGTATTCTGAACCTAACTTGAACTCTATCAAGTATTCTGAACCTAACTTGAACTCTATCAAGTATTCTGAACCTAACTTGAACTCTATCAAGTATTCTGAACCTAACTTGAACTCTATCAAGTATTCTGAACCTAACTTGAACTCTATCAAGTATTCTGAACCTAACTTGAACTCTATCAAGTATTCTGAACCTAACTTGAACTCTATCAAGTATTCTGAACCTAACTTGAACTCTATCAAGTATTCTGAACCTAACTTGAACTCTATCAAGTATTCTGAACCTAACTTGAACTCTATCAAGTATTCTGAACCTAACTTGAACTCTATCAAGTATTCTGAACCTAACTTGAACTCTATCAAGTATTCTGAACCTAACTTGAACTCTATCAAGTATTCTGAACCTAACTTGAACTCTATCAAGTATTCTGAACCTAACTTGAACTCTATCAAGTATTCTGAACCTAACTTGAACTCTATCAAGTATTCTGAACCTAACTTGAACTCTATCAAGTATTCTGAACCTAACTTGAACTCTATCAAGTATTCTGAACCTAACTTGAACTCTATCAAGTATTCTGAACCTAACTTGAACTCTATCAAGTATTCTGAACCTAACTTGAACTCTATCAAGTAGTCTGAACCTAACTTGAACTCTATCAAGTAGTCTGAACCTAACTTGAACTCTATCAAGTATTCTGAACCTAACTTGAACTCTATCAAGTAGTCTGAACCTAACTTGAACTCTATCAAGTATTCTGAACCTAACTTGAACTCTATCAAGTTCTGAACCTAACTTGAACTCTATCAAGTATTCTGAACCTAACTTGAACTCTATCAAGTAGTCTGAACCTAACTTGAACTCTATCAAGTATTCTGAACCTAACTTGAACTCTATCAAGTAGTCTGAACCTAACTTGAACTCTATCAAGTATTCTGAACCTAACTTGAACTCTATCAAGTAGTCTGAACCTAACTTGAACTCTATCAAGTAGTCTGAACCTAACTTGAACTCTATCAAGTAGTCTGAACCTAACTTGAACTCTATCAAGTAGTCTGAACCTAACTTGAACTCTATCAAGTAGTCTGAACCTAACTTGAACTCTATCAAGTAGTCTGAACCTAACTTGAACTCTATCAAGTAGTCTGAACCTAACTTGAACTCTATCAAGTAGTCTGAACCTAACTTGAACTCTATCAAGTAGTCTGAACCTAACTTGAACTCTATCAAGTAGTCTGAACCTAACTTGAACTCTATCAAGTAGTCTGAACCTAACTTGAACTCTATCAAGTAGTCTGAACCTAACTTGAACTCTATCAAGTAGTCTGAACCTAACTTGAACTCTATCAAGTAGTCTGAACCTAACTTGAACTCTATCAAGTAGTCTGAACCTAACTTGAACTCTATCAAGTAGTCTGAACCTAACTTGAACTCTATCAAGTAGTCTGAACCTAACTTGAACTCTATCAAGTAGTCTGAACCTAACTTGAACTCTATCAAGTAGTCTGAACCTAACTTGAACTCTATCAAGTAGTCTGAACCTAACTTGAACTCTATCAAGTAGTCTGAACCTAACTTGAACTCTATCAAGTAGTCTGAACCTAACTTGAACTCTATCAAGTAGTCTGAACCTAACTTGAACTCTATCAAGTAGTCTGAACCTAACTTGAACTCTATCAAGTAGTCTGAACCTAACTTGAACTCTATCAAGTAGTCTGAACCTAACTTGAACTCTATCAAGTAGTCTGAACCTAACTTGAACTCTATCAAGTAGTCTGAACCTAACTTGAACTCTATCAAGTAGTCTGAACCTAACTTGAACTCTATCAAGTAGTCTGAACCTAACTTGAACTCTATCAAGTAGTCTGAACCTAACTTGAACTCTATCAAGTAGTCTGAACCTAACTTGAACTCTATCAAGTAGTCTGAACCTAACTTGAACTCTATCAAGTAGTCTGAACCTAACTTGAACTCTATCAAGTAGTCTGAACCTAACTTGAACTCTATCAAGTATTCTGAACCTAACTTGAACTCTATCAAGTAGTCTGAACCTAACTTGAACTCTATCAAGTAGTCTGAACCTAACTTGAACTCTATCAAGTAGTCTGAACCTAACTTGAACTCTATCAAGTAGTCTGAACCTAACTTGAACTCTATCAAGTAGTCTGAACCTAACTTGAACTCTATCAAGTAGTCTGAACCTAACTTGAACTCTATCAAGTAGTCTGAACCTAACTTGAACTCTATCAAGTAGTCTGAACCTAACTTGAACTCTATCAAGTAGTCTGAACCTAACTTGAACTCTATCAAGTAGTCTGAACCTAACTTGAACTCTATCAAGTAGTCTGAACCTAACTTGAACTCTATCAAGTAGTCTGAACCTAACTTGAACTCTATCAAGTAGTCTGAACCTAACTTGAACTCTATCAAGTAGTCTGAACCTAACTTGAACTCTATCAAGTAGTCTGAACCTAACTTGAACTCTATCAAGTAGTCTGAACCTAACTTGAACTCTATCAAGTAGTCTGAACCTAACTTGAACTCTATCAAGTAGTCTGAACCTAACTTGAACTCTATCAAGTAGTCTGAACCTAACTTGAACTCTATCAAGTAGTCTGAACCTAACTTGAACTCTATCAAGTAGTCTGAACCTAACTTGAACTCTATCAAGTAGTCTGAACCTAACTTGAACTCTATCAAGTAGTCTGAACCTAACTTGAACTCTATCAAGTAGTCTGAACCTAACTTGAACTCTATCAAGTAGTCTGAACCTAACTTGAACTCTATCAAGTAGTCTGAACCTAACTTGAACTCTATCAAGTATTCTGAACCTAACTTGAACTCTATCAAGTATTCTGAACCTAACTTGAACTCTATCAAGTAGTCTGAACCTAACTTGAACTCTATCAAGTAGTCTGAACCTAACTTGAACTCTATCAAGTAGTCTGAACCTAACTTGAACTCTATCAAGTAGTCTGAACCTAACTTGAACTCTATCAAGTAGTCTGAACCTAACTTGAACTCTATCAAGTAGTCTGAACCTAACTTGAACTCTATCAAGTAGTCTGAACCTAACTTGAACTCTATCAAGTAGTCTGAACCTAACTTGAACTCTATCAAGTAGTCTGAACCTAACTTGAACTCTATCAAGTAGTCTGAACCTAACTTGAACTCTATCAAGTAGTCTGAACCTAACTTGAACTCTATCAAGTAGTCTGAACCTAACTTGAACTCTATCAAGTAGTCTGAACCTAACTTGAACTCTATCAAGTAGTCTGAACCTAACTTGAACTCTATCAAGTAGTCTGAACCTAACTTGAACTCTATCAAGTAGTCTGAACCTAACTTGAACTCTATCAAGTAGTCTGAACCTAACTTGAACTCTATCAAGTAGTCTGAACCTAACTTGAACTCTATCAAGTATTCTGAACCTAACTTGAACTCTATCAAGTATTCTGAACCTAACTTGAACTCTATCAAGTATTCTGAACCTAACTTGAACTCTATCAAGTATTCTGAACCTAACTTGAACTCTATCAAGTATTCTGAACCTAACTTGAACTCTATCAAGTATTCTGAACCTAACTTGAACTCTATCAAGTATTCTGAACCTAACTTGAACTCTATCAAGTATTCTGAACCTAACTTGAACTCTATCAAGTATTCTGAACCTAACTTGAACTCTATCAAGTATTCTGAACCTAACTTGAACTCTATCAAGTATTCTGAACCTAACTTGAACTCTATCAAGTATTCTGAACCTAACTTGAACTCTATCAAGTATTCTGAACCTAACTTGAACTCTATCAAGTATTCTGAACCTAACTTGAACTCTATCAAGTATTCTGAACCTAACTTGAACTCTATCAAGTATTCTGAACCTAACTTGAACTCTATCAAGTATTCTGAACCTAACTTGAACTCTATCAAGTATTCTGAACCTAACTTGAACTCTATCAAGTATTCTGAACCTAACTTGAACTCTATCAAGTTCTGAACCTAACTTGAACTCTATCAAGTATTCTGAACCTAACTTGAACTCTATCAAGTATTCTGAACCTAACTTGAACTCTATCAAGTATTCTGAACCTAACTTGAACTCTATCAAGTATTCTGAACCTAACTTGAACTCTATCAAGTATTCTGAACCTAACTTGAACTCTATCAAGTATTCTGAACCTAACTTGAACTCTATCAAGTATTCTGAACCTAACTTGAACTCTATCAAGTATTCTGAACCTAACTTGAACTCTATCAAGTATTCTGAACCTAACTTGAACTCTATCAAGTATTCTGAACCTAACTTGAACTCTATCAAGTATTCTGAACCTAACTTGAACTCTATCAAGTATTCTGAACCTAACTTGAACTCTATCAAGTATTCTGAACCTAACTTGAACTCTATCAAGTATTCTGAACCTAACTTGAACTCTATCAAGTATTCTGAACCTAACTTGAACTCTATCAAGTATTCTGAACCTAACTTGAACTCTATCAAGTATTCTGAACCTAACTTGAACTCTATCAAGTATTCTGAACCTAACTTGAACTCTATCAAGTATTCTGAACCTAACTTGAACTCTATCAAGTATTCTGAACCTAACTTGAACTCTATCAAGTATTCTGAACCTAACTTGAACTCTATCAAGTATTCTGAACCTAACTTGAACTCTATCAAGTATTCTGAACCTAACTTGAACTCTATCAAGTATTCTGAACCTAACTTGAACTCTATCAAGTATTCTGAACCTAACTTGAACTCTATCAAGTATTCTGAACCTAACTTGAACTCTATCAAGTATTCTGAACCTAACTTGAACTCTATCAAGTATTCTGAACCTAACTTGAACTCTATCAAGTATTCTGAACCTAACTTGAACTCTATCAAGTATTCTGAACCTAACTTGAACTCTATCAAGTATTCTGAACCTAACTTGAACTCTATCAAGTATTCTGAACCTAACTTGAACTCTATCAAGTATTCTGAACCTAACTTGAACTCTATCAAGTATTCTGAACCTAACTTGAACTCTATCAAGTATTCTGAACCTAACTTGAACTCTATCAAGTATTCTGAACCTAACTTGAACTCTATCAAGTATTCTGAACCTAACTTGAACTCTATCAAGTATTCTGAACCTAACTTGAACTCTATCAAGTATTCTGAACCTAACTTGAACTCTATCAAGTTCTGAACCTAACTTGAACTCTATCAAGTATTCTGAACCTAACTTGAACTCTATCAAGTATTCTGAACCTAACTTGAACTCTATCAAGTATTCTGAACCTAACTTGAACTCTATCAAGTTCTGAACCTAACTTGAACTCTATCAAGTATTCTGAACCTAACTTGAACTCTATCAAGTATTCTGAACCTAACTTGAACTCTATCAAGTATTCTGAACCTAACTTGAACTCTATCAAGTAGTCTGAACCTAACTTGAACTCTATCAAGTATTCTGAACCTAACTTGAACTCTATCAAGTATTCTGAACCTAACTTGAACTCTATCAAGTAGTCTGAACCTAACTTGAATCTATCAAGTATTCTGAACCTAACTTGAACTCTATCAAGTAGTCTGAACCTAACTTGAACTCTATCAAGTATTCTGAACCTAACTTGAACTCTATCAAGTTTCTGAACCTAACTTGAACTCTATCAAGTATTCTGAACCTAACTTGAACTCTATCAAGTCTGAACCTAACTTGAACTCTATCAAGTAGTCTGAACCTAACTTGAACTCTATCAAGTAGTCTGAACCTAACTTGAACTCTATCAAGTAGTCTGAACCTAACTTGAACTCTATCAAGTAGTCTGAACCTAACTTGAACTCTATCAAGTAGTCTGAACCTAACTTGAACTCTATCAAGTAGTCTGAACCTAACTTGAACTCTATCAAGTAGTCTGAACCTAACTTGAACTCTATCAAGTAGTCTGAACCTAACTTGAACTCTATCAAGTAGTCTGAACCTAACTTGAACTCTATCAAGTAGTCTGAACCTAACTTGAACTCTATCAAGTAGTCTGAACCTAACTTGAACTCTATCAAGTAGTCTGAACCTAACTTGAACTCTATCAAGTAGTCTGAACCTAACTTGAACTCTATCAAGTAGTCTGAACCTAACTTGAACTCTATCAAGTAGTCTGAACCTAACTTGAACTCTATCAAGTAGTCTGAACCTAACTTGAACTCTATCAAGTAGTCTGAACCTAACTTGAACTCTATCAAGTATTCTGAACCTAACTTGAACTCTATCAAGTAGTCTGAACCTAACTTGAACTCTATCAAGTAGTCTGAACCTAACTTGAACTCTATCAAGTAGTCTGAACCTAACTTGAACTCTATCAAGTATTCTGAACCTAACTTGAACTCTATCAAGTATTCTGAACCTAACTTGAACTCTATCAAGTATTCTGAACCTAACTTGAACTCTATCAAGTATTCTGAACCTAACTTGAACTCTATCAAGTATTCTGAACCTAACTTGAACTCTATCAAGTAGTATCTGAAACTAACTTGAACTCTATCAAGTAGTATCTTGAAACTAACTTGAACTCTATCAAGTAGTATCTGAAACTAACTTGAACTCTATCAAGTAGTATCTGAACTAACTTGAACTCTATCAAGTAGTATCTGAAACTAACTTGAACTCTATCAAGTATATCTGAAACTAACTTGAACTCTATCAAGTAGTATCTTGAAACTGTAACTTGAACTCTATCAAGTAGTATCTTGAAACTGTAACTTGAACTCTATCAAGTAGTATCTTGAAACTGTAACTTGAACTCTATCAAGTAGTATCTTGAAACTGTAACTTGAACTCTATCAAGTAGTATCTTGAAACTGTAACTTGAACTCTATCAAGTAGTATCTTGAAACTGTAACTTGAACTCTATCAAGTAGTATCTTGAAACTGTAACTTGAACTCTATCAAGTAGTATCTTGAAACTGTAACTTGAACTCTATCAAGTAGTATCTTGAAACTGTAACTTGAACTCTATCAAGTAGTATCTTGAAACTGTAACTTGAACTCTATCAAGTAGTATCTTGAAACTGTAACTTGAAATTAACTGAAAATGGAAAATGACTGCACTTGATCTCTATTCAAGTGGAGACGATTAACCTCTGTTTTGGTTGACCCTCTTGGTGCAACCTTCTGACTTCAAAAACTGACTTCAAAAATGACTTAAAAAATGACTTAAAAAATGACTTCAAAAAAATGACTTCAAAAAATGACTTCAAGTATCTCTCTAAATCTATAAACTCCCTGTAAACTCTCTGTAAACTCTCTCTTTTCTTAATTTGCAAGTCAATTCAATTCAATAATTTGAAAAAAATTTGCAAACAAAAATATAAAATGTTAACAACATTTCAATCGAATGTACACGAAGGTACGATACTATTATGTTTGATACATAAAATAAAATTATTCTATACTGAATATAACAGTGAAAATAACTCTGAAATTAACTCTCTTGAAATTAACTCTCTTGAAATTAACTCTCTGTGACAATTAACTCTCTGTGACAATTAACTCTCTGTGACAATTAACTCTCTGTGACAATTAACTCTCTGTGACAATTAACTCTCTGTGACAATTAACTCTCTGTGACAATTTACTTCTGTTACATTTAACTTCTGTTACATTTAACTTCTGTGAAAATTACTGTTTCACTAAAAAAAATGTATCACTGGTGTCTGAAATGTTCACTGTGTTTTGTGTAAATTCTGACTTGATACTCATTATTAACTGTTAATAATACGGACTTTTCAAGTGTTTATAAATTACTTAAAAAACAAACTGTGTACTTAACAAAATTTTCCACGGGCGAAATCCTCAGAGACGTGTCCTGAAGACGTCTTCCTGGCTACTTCTTCTTGGATGAAAAGTAGGCGTGGAGAACTTGGAGTCGTGACACACCGGTTCAAGGGTGGATGTTACGAACAAGAAGTCGTGACACGCCGGTCAACTGGTTTTATCCTGATGCAGGGTAATTTCTATCTTGGCCAAAGAGTGGCCTCTTGTTAAAATCTTCTTGTTAAAATCTTCTTGTTAAAATCTTCTTGTTAAAATCTTCTTGTTAAAATCTTCTTGTTAAAATCTTCTTTAAAATCTTCTTCTACAAATCTTCTTCTACAAATTCTTCTACAAATCTTCTTCTTATCCTGGTAAAGGGTCGCCAGACTGTTATCCTGATGCAGGGTCGCCACTCTGTTAACCCCTCCGTCTATGGCCCTGGGGTGGTTCGGATCGACGGGGGTTCTAGTTAGGAGGGAAGCAACGGATATTTCTTCTATAACATTCTAATTCTTTTCGGTCGCCTCTGGTTAAACTCTTGGCTACAGACTCGCCAGACTGTTATGCCAATATCTTCTATGGTGCTTGGGTTGTCTCTTAATTTGGGCAAAGGGTCGCCAATTTTTAATTCTTCTCTTTCTATAATACTCTGATACTTTCTCTGATACTAAAATTATCGACTTTTCTTTTATAACTTGTCGACTTAACTGACTAAGTTCTTCTGAAGAGAGCAAGGCTCGAAGGGGAAAATAAAAAGTTTCTCTTGCTGTAATTTACTGCTAAAATGTACAGGTAGTGCTCTGAATTTACAAGGGTAGAGGTTCGACCTCTTTCGACCATGGCTCAGGCCGGAATCTAAAAATATTAAGGAGGCAAGGGGCCTCTGCCCCCTCCTCGCAGCGAGGCTGCTAACAATGGAGGCCTAATGAAGTGCTATAATGAAGTACCGCAATGAAGAAGTGCCTTCATTTTACAAATACATGTATAATATAAACTTAAATGTTTGGGGGGAAGACAGTCGAAGGTTAAGTTTCCCCCTTTTAAACACATGATCAGATGTTTGAAAGATTGCAAATAAAAATTAAAAAAAAAAAAAAAAAACTAATTTGTATTTTTCGCCGAGTCTACATTTATGAAGGCGATATCATTTCGTAATAGTACACATAAGTACAAATTAAGTACACGACTGAGTACGTATTAATTTTGGTTCATTACAATTGCGATTACAATTATGGATTACTTCATATTCACTTATTGTTTAATTACACTTCCATTTTAAAGTACATTCTTACATTACCGTATATATTAAATCATTACATTTAATTACAGTTTCAATGAAGTACATTACGTCGTTTACCATTCTTACAGTGTTTTTATATATTTATATATGGTTATACTAGATGGTTATACTAGATGGTTATTAGTACAACACAAGTACATGAGACATGACACACATGATATAACATAATATGTTATAATATGTTAAATTTGAAATCAGAGCGAAAGGAGGTATTTTATCTTTGAGCGTTCGAATCTGCTAGTCAGAGGAATTCGATCACTTAACCTCAGCATTTTTTTCGAGTTCATCTCGGGAGGTCATATAATTAAAAATAAAAATGAAAAAATAATACGAGAACGTATTTATGCGTTTTCGAACGAACGAGAAAAAATGAATATTTAATAAAATTGACATACGATAATGGTCAAGATAAGATATGGACGTATGGATGAATATGGTTGAATAATAATATTTATACTACATAACACCACAACATTATTACTAAAGAATTTACCATACATTGAATACTGAAGTTGTCCAAATACTAAGAACGTGATTCAGTGTACAAAGTATGGGAAACGTAAAGAGAACAAAGTTATTTTGTGACGTCATAGTGTATAAGTTCATTATTAGAAAAGATGAATTAGAGAAATACAGTAATGAATAAAGAAGTATAAATCGAAATTCTATCCAAAACTCGCTTAGGCGATTTTTGGCTTCTTATGTAAAAATGAACATTCAAACATAAAACTATAAGAACATAAGTACTGCATGAAGACAATGAATCCATATAATGATGGTGTAGGAATTGTTCATTGTTCACTTTTTACAGTATTTCCCCCTCCAAAATGGTATTAATACAATAATATAATACAATTAATACAATATAATACAATTGAGAAAATAACATCGTAAGTAATTCAAGTTAGATGACGACATTCTTTTTTACAATACAAGTTTTATACAGAACGAGTTCGGGTAGTTGAGTACAATGCAGAGTATCAAATCTATAAAATGACACTTGCTTACAAAATATTTAAAAAATTCAAAGATTAGAACTTTAATTTTAGACAAACAATTAAGTTAGACAAACAATGATATGGTTAAAATTTTTACAAAATTTTATTTTTCTGTGGGAAAAATTACATACATAATGAATAGGTAAAAGGGAAAAACATAAATTTTAAAGTTCATGGATTTTTCGAGGTTACCGTGATAGTACAATTCATGAACTAATTTTGTTGACTATTGTAGGTAAAAATAGAATTACGTAATGGATGATGTATAGACCTGTGGTCTAGTGTGTATTTGGGTGTATTAGGTGCAAAGTGTGTATTTTACAATTTCGAGGGACAGATTAGCTGATAGGATTGTTCAAGTAACTGAATAAATGCATGAGCAAGATATATTAGAGAGCAAAAATGATTAAGACTAAGTAGCATAGTTGGCACTTACGTAATGAAATAGTTTTATTGTGATATTCAATGATTTTCGCATAAGGTTTGTATGTACATAGTATATATAGTGTGCATACATGCATTTTTATTGACTGTTGTAGGTACAAATCGAATTACGTAGTGGATGATGTATAGACCTGTGGTCAAATGTGTATTTATGTTTATTGGGTACAAAGTGTGTATTTTATAATTTCGAGACACAGATTAGCTGAGAGGATTGTTAAATTAACTGTATAAATGCATGAGCGAGAATTTATATACAGTATAGTAAGCAATAATTATGATGTATTATAATGATGATGTTTGCATACGAGTTTTAATGCAAAAGTGACTGAAGGGAATATGTGTCAAAAGTAATAAAATTCAATTAGGATTATAGATTTTACATAATCAGTTACACTTATAAGGTAATTGAAAAAAAACGTACTTACTGTAGTAGTATGTCAATTTGACTATAATTTTCGTTTGATACCTTACAAATGGTACAATAACAATTTAAGGACAGTTACTCACGATTAATTGAACAAAAGAAAATTACAAATACAAATTAAAAATAGAGATCAATTATGCATTTTAATGAGCTAACGTAATTTTATAATATTCTTAAAAATAAAAGTAAATCGAACCATACATGAATTTCGACCAAGAATAAAAAAGTTATTGAAATGGAAGGAAAGCATTTCGAACAATCTTTTCTTTTAATAATTTCAATTAAATTTTACATTAAAAATTATTTTTATATAAAAAAAAATATTAAAAAGATTTAATAATTTTTGCATGTTAAGTAGAAAAATTATACTCTTTCGTTAAATGTTGATAGAATTTTGAATTATTTGATATTTTAGTCTGAAAACTTGTTTGCATATGATAAATACATATGTTTTATTGTGTAGAAGTTTTATTAAAATTAAATGACAAAAAAGAACAAACAACTGAAATTTAGGGTATGCGCGATCATACGGGGGAATTGAGTGACTAAGCAGGGGGTATAAGTTTGAAATTGACAATACGTCTTTCGTGAGCACTTTGCTTTTTTTTAAAAAAAGATTGCTTGTCACACTACTTAGAACAAAAAATTAAGAGTTCAACAAACGGAGGGACGGCATGTTCCTCATATACATTACAATAATTACCAAAATCGTTACAACCTTTGTAAAAACGGTTTTGTTACAAACAATAAAATTTGTCATTTTACCTATATATTTATATACGCAACAATGGCATGAAAAGAAAAGACAAATCGGTCAATTTCCTTCTCACAAACAAAAAAAAAAGGTTAACTAAAGACGCAACCCGGTCAATTCAGGTTGAATTAAATTCTCTTTTACAACAAAAACAAGGTTGAATTAAATTCTTAAATTACATTTTCTTAAATTAAATTCTCTTAACTTACAAAGAAAAAGTTGAATTCAATTGACTGCATTGAAATAACTTGGGACTTAAACTCTGACTTGAACTTAAACTCTGACTTGGAACTTAAACTCTGACTTGGAACTTAAACTCTGACTTGGAACTTAAACTCTGACTTGGAACTTAAACTCTGACTTGGAACTTAAACTCTGACTTGGAACTTAAACTCTGACTTGGAACTTAAACTCTGACTTGGAACTTAAACTCTGCATCTGAACCTAACTTGAACTCTATCAAGTATCTGAACTAACTTGAACTATCAAGTATTCTGAACTAACTTGAACTCTATCAAGTATTCTGAACCTAACTTGAAGTCTATCAAGTATTCTGAACCTAACTTGAAGTCTATCAAGTATTCTGAACCTAACTTGAAGTCTATCAAGTATTCTGAACCTAACTTGAAGTCTATCAAGTATTCTGAACCTAACTTGAAGTCTATCAAGTATTCTGAACCTAACTTGAAGTCTATCAAGTATTCTGAACCTAACTTGAAGTCTATCAAGTATTCTGAACCTAACTTGAACTCTATCAAGTATTCTGAACCTAACTTGAACTCTATCAAGTATTCTGAACCTAACTTGAACTCTATCAAGTATTCTGAACCTAACTTGAACTCTATCAAGTATTCTGAACCTAACTTGAACTCTATCAAGTATTCTGAACCTAACTTGAACTCTATCAAGTATTCTGAACCTAACTTGAACTCTATCAAGTATTCTGAACCTAACTTGAACTCTATCAAGTATTCTGAACCTAACTTGAACTCTATCAAGTATTCTGAACCTAACTTGAACTCTATCAAGTATTCTGAACCTAACTTGAACTCTATCAAGTATTCTGAACCTAACTTGAACTCTATCAAGTATTCTGAACCTAACTTGAACTCTATCAAGTATTCTGAACCTAACTTGAACTCTATCAAGTATTCTGAACCTAACTTGAACTCTATCAAGTAGTCTGAACCTAACTTGAACTCTATCAAGTAGTCTGAACCTAACTTGAACTCTATCAAGTAGTCTGAACCTAACTTGAACTCTATCAAGTAGTCTGAACCTAACTTGAACTCTATCAAGTAGTCTGAACCTAACTTGAACTCTATCAAGTAGTCTGAACCTAACTTGAACTCTATCAAGTAGTCTGAACCTAACTTGAACTCTATCAAGTAGTCTGAACCTAACTTGAACTCTATCAAGTAGTCTGAACCTAACTTGAACTCTATCAAGTAGTCTGAACCTAACTTGAACTCTATCAAGTAGTCTGAACCTAACTTGAACTCTATCAAGTAGTCTGAACCTAACTTGAACTCTATCAAGTAGTCTGAACCTAACTTGAACTCTATCAAGTAGTCTGAACCTAACTTGAACTCTATCAAGTAGTCTGAACCTAACTTGAACTCTATCAAGTAGTCTGAACCTAACTTGAACTCTATCAAGTAGTCTGAACCTAACTTGAACTCTATCAAGTAGTCTGAACCTAACTTGAACTCTATCAAGTAGTCTGAACCTAACTTGAACTCTATCAAGTAGTCTGAACCTAACTTGAACTCTATCAAGTAGTCTGAACCTAACTTGAACTCTATCAAGTAGTCTGAACCTAACTTGAACTCTATCAAGTAGTCTGAACCTAACTTGAACTCTATCAAGTAGTCTGAACCTAACTTGAACTCTATCAAGTAGTCTGAACCTAACTTGAACTCTATCAAGTAGTCTGAACCTAACTTGAACTCTATCAAGTAGTCTGAACCTAACTTGAACTCTATCAAGTAGTCTGAACCTAACTTGAACTCTATCAAGTAGTCTGAACCTAACTTGAACTCTATCAAGTAGTCTGAACCTAACTTGAACTCTATCAAGTAGTCTGAACCTAACTTGAACTCTATCAAGTAGTCTGAACCTAACTTGAACTCTATCAAGTAGTCTGAACCTAACTTGAACTCTATCAAGTAGTCTGAACCTAACTTGAACTCTATCAAGTAGTCTGAACCTAACTTGAACTCTATCAAGTAGTCTGAACCTAACTTGAACTCTATCAAGTAGTCTGAACCTAACTTGAACTCTATCAAGTAGTCTGAACCTAACTTGAACTCTATCAAGTAGTCTGAACCTAACTTGAACTCTATCAAGTAGTCTGAACCTAACTTGAACTCTATCAAGTAGTCTGAACCTAACTTGAACTCTATCAAGTAGTCTGAACCTAACTTGAACTCTATCAAGTAGTCTGAACCTAACTTGAACTCTATCAAGTAGTCTGAACCTAACTTGAACTCTATCAAGTAGTCTGAACCTAACTTGAACTCTATCAAGTAGTCTGAACCTAACTTGAACTCTATCAAGTAGTCTGAACCTAACTTGAACTCTATCAAGTAGTCTGAACCTAACTTGAACTCTATCAAGTAGTCTGAACCTAACTTGAACTCTATCAAGTATTCTGAACCTAACTTGAACTCTATCAAGTTCTGAACCTAACTTGAACTCTATCAAGTATTCTGAACCTAACTTGAACTCTATCAAGTATTCTGAACCTAACTTGAACTCTATCAAGTATTCTGAACCTAACTTGAACTCTATCAAGTATTCTGAACCTAACTTGAACTCTATCAAGTATTCTGAACCTAACTTGAACTCTATCAAGTATTCTGAACCTAACTTGAACTCTATCAAGTATTCTGAACCTAACTTGAACTCTATCAAGTATTCTGAACCTAACTTGAACTCTATCAAGTATTCTGAACCTAACTTGAACTCTATCAAGTTCTGAACCTAACTTGAACTCTATCAAGTATTCTGAACCTAACTTGAACTCTATCAAGTATTCTGAACCTAACTTGAACTCTATCAAGTAGTCTGAACCTAACTTGAACTCTATCAAGTATTCTGAACCTAACTTGAACTCTATCAAGTAGTCTGAACCTAACTTGAACTCTATCAAGTATTCTGAACCTAACTTGAACTCTATCAAGTAGTCTGAACCTAACTTGAACTCTATCAAGTAGTCTGAACCTAACTTGAACTCTATCAAGTAGTCTGAACCTAACTTGAACTCTATCAAGTAGTCTGAACCTAACTTGAACTCTATCAAGTAGTCTGAACCTAACTTGAACTCTATCAAGTAGTCTGAACCTAACTTGAACTCTATCAAGTAGTCTGAACCTAACTTGAACTCTATCAAGTAGTCTGAACCTAACTTGAACTCTATCAAGTAGTCTGAACCTAACTTGAACTCTATCAAGTAGTCTGAACCTAACTTGAACTCTATCAAGTAGTCTGAACCTAACTTGAACTCTATCAAGTAGTCTGAACCTAACTTGAACTCTATCAAGTAGTCTGAACCTAACTTGAACTCTATCAAGTAGTCTGAACCTAACTTGAACTCTATCAAGTAGTCTGAACCTAACTTGAACTCTATCAAGTAGTCTGAACCTAACTTGAACTCTATCAAGTAGTCTGAACCTAACTTGAACTCTATCAAGTAGTCTGAACCTAACTTGAACTCTATCAAGTAGTCTGAACCTAACTTGAACTCTATCAAGTAGTCTGAACCTAACTTGAACTCTATCAAGTAGTCTGAACCTAACTTGAACTCTATCAAGTAGTCTGAACCTAACTTGAACTCTATCAAGTAGTCTGAACCTAACTTGAACTCTATCAAGTAGTCTGAACCTAACTTGAACTCTATCAAGTAGTCTGAACCTAACTTGAACTCTATCAAGTAGTCTGAACCTAACTTGAACTCTATCAAGTAGTCTGAACCTAACTTGAACTCTATCAAGTAGTCTGAACCTAACTTGAACTCTATCAAGTAGTCTGAACCTAACTTGAACTCTATCAAGTAGTCTGAACCTAACTTGAACTCTATCAAGTAGTCTGAACCTAACTTGAACTTCAAGAATCTATCTAGTCTGAACCTAACTTGAACTCTATCAAGTAGTCTGAACCTAACTTGAACTCTATCAAGTAGTCTGAACCTAACTTGAACTCTATCAAGTAGTCTGAACCTAACTTGAACTCTATCAAGTAGTCTGAACCTAACTTGAACTCTATCAAGTAGTCTGAACCTAACTTGAACTCTATCAAGTAGTCTGAACCTAACTTGAACTCTATCAAGTATTCTGAACCTAACTTGAACTCTATCAAGTATTCTGAACCTAACTTGAACTCTATCAAGTATTCTGAACCTAACTTGAACTCTATCAAGTATTCTGAACCTAACTTGAACTCTATCAAGTATTCTGAACCTAACTTGAACTCTATCAAGTATTCTGAACCTAACTTGAACTCTATCAAGTATTCTGAACCTAACTTGAACTCTATCAAGTATTCTGAACCTAACTTGAACTCTATCAAGTATTCTGAACCTAACTTGAACTCTATCAAGTATTCTGAACCTAACTTGAACTCTATCAAGTATTCTGAACCTAACTTGAACTCTATCAAGTATTCTGAACCTAACTTGAACTCTATCAAGTATTCTGAACCTAACTTGAACTCTATCAAGTATTCTGAACCTAACTTGAACTCTATCAAGTATTCTGAACCTAACTTGAACTCTATCAAGTATTCTGAACCTAACTTGAACTCTATCAAGTATTCTGAACCTAACTTGAACTCTATCAAGTATTCTGAACCTAACTTGAACTCTATCAAGTATTCTGAACCTAACTTGAACTCTATCAAGTATTCTGAACCTAACTTGAACTCTATCAAGTATTCTGAACCTAACTTGAACTCTATCAAGTATTCTGAACCTAACTTGAACTCTATCAAGTATTCTGAACCTAACTTGAACTCTATCAAGTATCTGAACCTAACTTGAACTCTATCAAGTATTCTGAACCTAACTTGAACTCTATCAAGTATTCTGAACCTAACTTGAACTCTATCAAGTATTCTGAACCTAACTTGAACTCTATCAAGTATTCTGAACCTAACTTGAACTCTATCAAGTATTCTGAACCTAACTTGAACTCTATCAAGTATTCTGAACCTAACTTGAACTCTATCAAGTATTCTGAACCTAACTTGAACTCTATCAAGTATTCTGAACCTAACTTGAACTCTATCAAGTATTCTGAACCTAACTTGAACTCTATCAAGTATTCTGAACCTAACTTGAACTCTATCAAGTAGTCTGAACCTAACTTGAACTCTATCAAGTTCTGAACCTAACTTGAACTCTATCAAGTAGTCTGAACCTAACTTGAACTCTATCAAGTAGTCTGAACCTAACTTGAACTCTATCAAGTAGTCTGAACCTAACTTGAACTCTATCAAGTATTCTGAACCTAACTTGAACTCTATCAAGTAGTCTGAACCTAACTTGAACTCTATCAAGTAGTCTGAACCTAACTTGAACTCTATCAAGTATTCTGAACCTAACTTGAACTCTATCAAGTATTCTGAACCTAACTTGAACTCTATCAAGTATTCTGAACCTAACTTGAACTCTATCAAGTAGTCTGAACCTAACTTGAACTCTATCAAGTAGTCTGAACCTAACTTGAACTCTATCAAGTAGTCTGAACCTAACTTGAACTCTATCAAGTATTCTGAACCTAACTTGAACTCTATCAAGTAGTCTGAACCTAACTTGAACTCTATCAAGTAGTCTGAACCTAACTTGAACTCTATCAAGTAGTCTGAACCTAACTTGAACTCTATCAAGTAGTCTGAACCTAACTTGAACTCTATCAAGTATTCTGAACCTAACTTGAACTCTATCAAGTATTCTGAACCTAACTTGAACTCTATCAAGTTCTGAACCTAACTTGAACTCTATCAAGTATTCTGAACCTAACTTGAACTCTATCAAGTATTCTGAACCTAACTTGAACTCTATCAAGTATTCTGAACCTAACTTGAACTCTATCAAGTATTCTGAACCTAACTTGAACTCTATCAAGTATTCTGAACCTAACTTGAACTCTATCAAGTATCTGAACCTAACTTGAACTCTATCAAGTATTCTGAACCTAACTTGAACTCTATCAAGTATTCTGAACCTAACTTGAACTCTATCAAGTAGTCTGAACCTAACTTGAACTCTATCAAGTAGTTCTGAACCTAACTTGAACTCTATCAAGTAGTCTGAACCTAACTTGAACTCTATCAAGTAGTCTGAACCTAACTTGAACTCTATCAAGTAGTCTGAACCTAACTTGAACTCTATCAAGTAGTCTGAACCTAACTTGAACTCTATCAAGTAGTCTGAACCTAACTTGAACTCTATCAAGTAGTATGAACCTAACTTGAACTCTATCAAGTATTCTGAACCTAACTTGAACTCTATCAAGTAGTATCTTGAAACTGTAACTTGAACTCTATCAAGTAGTATCTTGAAACTGTAACTTGAACTCTATCAAGTAGTATCTTGAAACTGTAACTTGAACTCTATCAAGTAGTATCTTGAAACTGTAACTTGAACTCTATCAAGTAGTATCTTGAAACTGTAACTTGAACTCTATCAAGTAGTATCTTGAAACTGTAACTTGAACTCTATCAAGTAGTATCTTGAAACTGTAACTTGAACTCTATCAAGTAGTATCTTGAAACTGTAACTTGAACTCTATCAAGTAGTATCTTGAAACTGTAACTTGAACTCTATCAAGTAGTATCTTGAAACTGTAACTTGAACTCTATCAAGTAGTATCTTGAAACTGTAACTTGAAATTAACTGAAAATGGAAAATGACTGCACTTGATCTCTATTCAAGTGGAGACGATTAACCTCTGTTTTGGTTGACCCTCTTGGTGCAACCTTCTGACTTCAAAAACTGACTTCAAAAATGACTTAAAAAATGACTTAAAAAATGACTTCAAAAATGACTTCAAAAAAATGACTTCAAAAAATGACTTCAAGTATCTCTCTAAATCTATAAACTCCCTGTAAACTCTCTGTAAACTCTCTCTCTTTCTTAATTTGCAAGTCAATTCAATTCAATAATTTGAAAAAAATTTGCAAACAAAAATATAAAATGTTAACAACATTTCAATCGAATGTACACGAAGGTACGATACTATTATGTTTGATACATAAAATAAAATTATTCTATACTGAATATAACAGTGAAAATAACTCTGAAATTAACTCTCTTGAAATTAACTCTCTTGAAATTAACTCTCTGTGACAATTAACTCTCTGTGACAATTAACTCTCTGTGACAATTAACTCTCTGTGACAATTAACTCTCTGTGACAATTAACTCTCTGTGACAATTAACTCTCTGTGACAATTAACTCTCTGTGACAATTTACTTCTGTTACATTTAACTTCTGTTACATTTAACTTCTGTGAAAATTACTGTTTCACTAAAAAAAATGTATCACTGGTGTCTGAAATGTTCACTGTGTTTTGTGTAAATTCTGACTTGATACTCATTATTAACTGTTAATAATACGGACTTTTCAAGTGTTTATAAATTACTTAAAAAACAAACTGTGTACTTAACAAAATTTTCCACGGGCGAAATCCTCAGAGACGTGTCCTGAAGACGTCTTCCTGGCTACTTCTTCTTGGATGAAAAGTAGGCGTGGAGAACTTGGAGTCGTGACACACCGGTTCAAGGGTGGATGTTACGAACAAGAAGTCGTGACACGCCGGTCAACTGGTTTTATCCTGATGCAGGGTAATTTCTATCTTGGCCAAAGAGTGGCCTCTTGTTAAAATCTTCTTGTTAAAATCTTCTTGTTAAAATCTTCTTGTTAAAATCTTCTTGTTAAAATCTTCTTGTTAAAATCTTCTTCTACAAATCTTCTTCTACAAATCTTCTTCTACAAATCTTCTTCTTATCCTGGTAAAGGGTCGCCAGACTGTTATCCTGATGCAGGGTCGCCACTCTGTTAACCCCTCCGTCTATGGCCCTGGGGTGGTTCGGATCGACGGGGGTTCTAGTTAGGAGGGAAGCAACGGATATTTCTTCTATAACATTCTAATTCTTTTCGGTCGCCTCTGGTTAAACTCTTGGCTACAGACTCGCCAGACTGTTATGCCAATATCTTCTATGGTGCTTGGGTTGTCTCTTAATTTGGGCAAAGGGTCGCCAATTTTTAATTCTTCTCTTTCTATAATACTCTGATACTTTCTCTGATACTTTCTCTGATACTAAAATTATCGACTTTTCTTTTATAACTTGTCGACTTAACTGACTAAGTTCTTCTGAAGAGAGCAAGGCTCGAAGGGGAAAATAAAAAGTTTCTCTTGCTGTAATTTACTGCTAAAATGTACAGGTAGTGCTCTGAATTTACAAGGGTAGAGGTTCGACCTCTTTCGACCATGGCTCAGGCCGGAATCTAAAAATATTAAGGAGGCAAGGGGCCTCTGCCCCCTCCTCGCAGCGAGGCTGCTAACAATGGAGGCCTAATGAAGTGCTATAATGAAGTACCGCAATGAAGAAGTGCCTTCATTTTACAAATACATGTATAATATAAACTTAAATGTTTGGGGGGAAGACAGTCGAAGGTTAAGTTTCCCCCTTTTAAACACATGATCAGATGTTTGAAAGATTGCAAATAAAAATTAAAAAAAAAAAAAAAAAACTAATTTGTATTTTTCGCCGAGTCTACATTTATGAAGGCGATATCATTTCGTAATAGTACACATAAGTACAAATTAAGTACACGACTGAGTACGTATTAATTTTGGTTCATTACAATTGCGATTACAATTATGGATTACTTCATATTCACTTATTGTTTAATTACACTTCCATTTTAAAGTACATTCTTACATTACCGTATATATTAAATCATTACATTTAATTACAGTTTCAATGAAGTACATTACGTCGTTTACCATTCTTACAGTGTTTTTATATATTTATATATGGTTATACTAGATGGTTATACTAGATGGTTATTAGTACAACACAAGTACATGAGACATGACACACATGATATAACATAATATGTTATAATATGTTATGAATTTGAAATCAGAGCGAAAGGAGGTATTTTATCTTTGAGCGTTCGAATCTGCTAGTCAGAGGAATTCGATCACTTAACCTCAGCATTTTTTTCGAGTTCATCTCGGGAGGTCATATAATTAAAAATAAAAATGAAAAAATAATACGAGAACGTATTTATGCGTTTTCGAACGAACGAGAAAAAATGAATATTTAATAAAATTGACATACGATAATGGTCAAGATAAGATATGGACGTATGGATGAATATGGTTGAATAATAATATTTATACTACATAACACCACAACATTATTACTAAAGAATTTACCATACATTGAATACTGAAGTTGTCCAAATACTAAGAACGTGATTCAGTGTACAAAGTATGGGAAACGTAAAGAGAACAAAGTTATTTTGTGACGTCATAGTGTATAAGTTCATTATTAGAAAAGATGAATTAGAGAAATACAGTAATGAATAAAGAAGTATAAATCGAAATTCTATCCAAAACTCGCTTAGGCGATTTTTGGCTTCTTATGTAAAAATGAACATTCAAACATAAAACTATAAGAACATAAGTACTGCATGAAGACAATGAATCCATATAATGATGGTGTAGGAATTGTTCATTGTTCACTTTTTACAGTATTTCCCCCTCCAAAATGGTATTAATACAATAATATAATACAATTAATACAATATAATACAATTGAGAAAATAACATCGTAAGTAATTCAAGTTAGATGACGACATTCTTTTTTACAATACAAGTTTTATACAGAACGAGTTCGGGTAGTTGAGTACAATGCAGAGTATCAAATCTATAAAATGACACTTGCTTACAAAATATTTAAAAAATTCAAAGATTAGAACTTTAATTTTAGACAAACAATTAAGTTAGACAAACAATGATATGGTTAAAATTTTTACAAAATTTTATTTTTCTGTGGGAAAAATTACATACATAATGAATAGGTAAAAGGGAAAAACATAAATTTTAAAGTTCATGGATTTTTCGAGGTTACCGTGATAGTACAATTCATGAACTAATTTTGTTGACTATTGTAGGTAAAAATAGAATTACGTAATGGATGATGTATAGACCTGTGGTCTAGTGTGTATTTGGGTGTATTAGGTGCAAAGTGTGTATTTTACAATTTCGAGGGACAGATTAGCTGATAGGATTGTTCAAGTAACTGAATAAATGCATGAGCAAGATATATTAGAGAGCAAAAATGATTAAGACTAAGTAGCATAGTTGGCACTTACGTAATGAAATAGTTTTATTGTGATATTCAATGATTTTCGCATAAGGTTTGTATGTACATAGTATATATAGTGTGCATACATGCATTTTTATTGACTGTTGTAGGTACAAATCGAATTACGTAGTGGATGATGTATAGACCTGTGGTCAAATGTGTATTTATGTTTATTGGGTACAAAGTGTGTATTTTATAATTTCGAGACACAGATTAGCTGAGAGGATTGTTAAATTAACTGTATAAATGCATGAGCGAGAATTTATATACAGTATAGTAAGCAATAATTATGATGTATTATAATGATGATGTTTGCATACGAGTTTTAATGCAAAAGTGACTGAAGGGAATATGTGTCAAAAGTAATAAAATTCAATTAGGATTATAGATTTTACATAATCAGTTACACTTATAAGGTAATTGAAAAAAAACGTACTTACTGTAGTAGTATGTCAATTTGACTATAATTTTCGTTTGATACCTTACAAATGGTACAATAACAATTTAAGGACAGTTACTCACGATTAATTGAACAAAAGAAAATTACAAATACAAATTAAAAATAGAGATCAATTATGCATTTTAATGAGCTAACGTAATTTTATAATATTCTTAAAAATAAAAGTAAATCGAACCATACATGAATTTCGACCAAGAATAAAAAAGTTATTGAAATGGAAGGAAAGCATTTCGAACAATCTTTTCTTTTAATAATTTCAATTAAATTTTACATTAAAAATTATTTTTATATAAAAAAAAATATTAAAAAGATTTAATAATTTTTGCATGTTAAGTAGAAAAATTATACTCTTTCGTTAAATGTTGATAGAATTTTGAATTATTTGATATTTTAGTCTGAAAACTTGTTTGCATATGATAAATACATATGTTTTATTGTGTAGAAGTTTTATTAAAATTAAATGACAAAAAAGAACAAACAACTGAAATTTAGGGTATGCGCGATCATACGGGGGAATTGAGTGACTAAGCAGGGGGTATAAGTTTGAAATTGACAATACGTCTTTCGTGAGCACTTTGCTCTTTTTTTTAAAAAAAGATTGCTTGTCACACTACTTAGAACAAAAAATTAAGAGTTCAACAAACGGAGGGACGGCATGTTCCTCATATACATTACAATAATTACCAAAATCGTTACAACCTTTGTAAAAACGGTTTTGTTACAAACAATAAAATTTGTCATTTTACCTATATATTTATATACGCAACAATGGCATGAAAAGAAAAGACAAATCGGTCAATTTCCTTCTCACAAACAAAAAAAAAAGGTTAACTAAAGACGCAACCCGGTCAATTCAGGTTGAATTAAATTCTCTTTTACAACAAAAACAAGGTTGAATTAAATTCTTAAATTACATTTTCTTAAATTAAATTCTCTTAACTTACAAAGAAAAAGTTGAATTCAATTGACTGCATTGAAATAACTTGGGACTTAAACTCTGACTTGGAACTTAAACTCTGACTTGGAACTTAAACTCTGACTTGGAACTTAAACTCTGACTTGGAACTTAAACTCTGACTTGGAACTTAAACTCTGACTTGGAACTTAAACTCTGACTTGGAACTTAAACTCTGACTTGGAACTTAAACTCTGACTTGGAACTTAAACTCTGACATGGAACTTAAACTCTGTCAAGTATTCTGAACCTAACTTGAACTCTATCAAGTATCTGAACCTAACTTGAACTCTATCAAGTATTCTGAACCTAACTTGAAGTCTATCAAGTATTCTGAACCTAACTTGAAGTCTATCAAGTATTCTGAACCTAACTTGAAGTCTATCAAGTATTCTGAACCTAACTTGAAGTCTATCAAGTATTCTGAACCTAACTTGAACTCTATCAAGTATTCTGAACCTAACTTGAACTCTATCAAGTATTCTGAACCTAACTTGAACTCTATCAAGTATTCTGAACCTAACTTGAACTCTATCAAGTATTCTGAACCTAACTTGAACTCTATCAAGTATTCTGAACCTAACTTGAACTCTATCAAGTATTCTGAACCTAACTTGAACTCTATCAAGTATTCTGAACCTAACTTGAACTCTATCAAGTATTCTGAACCTAACTTGAACTCTATCAAGTATTCTGAACCTAACTTGAACTCTATCAAGTATTCTGAACCTAACTTGAACTCTATCAAGTATTCTGAACCTAACTTGAACTCTATCAAGTATTCTGAACCTAACTTGAACTCTATCAAGTATTCTGAACCTAACTTGAACTCTATCAAGTATTCTGAACCTAACTTGAACTCTATCAAGTATCTGAACCTAACTTGAACTCTATCAAGTATTCTGAACCTAACTTGAACTCTATCAAGTAGTCTGAACCTAACTTGAACTCTATCAAGTAGTCTGAACCTAACTTGAACTCTATCAAGTAGTCTGAACCTAACTTGAACTCTATCAAGTAGTCTGAACCTAACTTGAACTCTATCAAGTAGTCTGAACCTAACTTGAACTCTATCAAGTAGTCTGAACCTAACTTGAACTCTATCAAGTAGTCTGAACCTAACTTGAACTCTATCAAGTAGTCTGAACCTAACTTGAACTCTATCAAGTAGTCTGAACCTAACTTGAACTCTATCAAGTAGTCTGAACCTAACTTGAACTCTATCAAGTAGTCTGAAACCTAACTTGAACTCTATCAAGTAGTCTGAACCTAACTTGAACTCTATCAAGTAGTCTGAACCTAACTTGAACTCTATCAAGTAGTCTGAACCTAACTTGAACTCTATCAAGTAGTCTGAACCTAACTTGAACTCTATCAAGTAGTCTGAACCTAACTTGAACTCTATCAAGTAGTCTGAACCTAACTTGAACTCTATCAAGTAGTCTGAACCTAACTTGAACTCTATCAAGTAGTCTGAACCTAACTTGAACTCTATCAAGTAGTCTGAACCTAACTTGAACTCTATCAAGTAGTCTGAACCTAACTTGAACTCTATCAAGTAGTCTGAACCTAACTTGAACTCTATCAAGTAGTCTGAACCTAACTTGAACTCTATCAAGTAGTCTGAACCTAACTTGAACTCTATCAAGTAGTCTGAACCTAACTTGAACTCTATCAAGTAGTCTGAACCTAACTTGAACTCTATCAAGTAGTCTGAACCTAACTTGAACTCTATCAAGTAGTCTGAACCTAACTTGAACTCTATCAAGTAGTCTGAACCTAACTTGAACTCTATCAAGTAGTCTGAACCTAACTTGAACTCTATCAAGTAGTCTGAACCTAACTTGAACTCTATCAAGTAGTCTGAACCTAACTTGAACTCTATCAAGTAGTCTGAACCTAACTTGAACTCTATCAAGTAGTCTGAACCTAACTTGAACTCTATCAAGTAGTCTGAACCTAACTTGAACTCTATCAAGTAGTCTGAACCTAACTTGAACTCTATCAAGTAGTCTGAACCTAACTTGAACTCTATCAAGTAGTCTGAACCTAACTTGAACTCTATCAAGTAGTCTGAACCTAACTTGAACTCTATCAAGTAGTCTGAACCTAACTTGAACTCTATCAAGTAGTCTGAACCTAACTTGAACTCTATCAAGTATCTGAACCTAACTTGAACTCTATCAAGTAGTCTGAACCTAACTTGAACTCTATCAAGTAGTCTGAACCTAACTTGAACTCTATCAAGTAGTCTGAACCTAACTTGAACTCTATCAAGTAGTCTGAACCTAACTTGAACTCTATCAAGTATCTGAACCTAACTTGAACTCTATCAAGTAGTCTGAACCTAACTTGAACTCTATCAAGTATTCTGAACCTAACTTGAACTCTATCAAGTATTCTGAACCTAACTTGAACTCTATCAAGTATCTGAACCTAACTTGAACTCTATCAAGTATTCTGAACCTAACTTGAACTCTATCAAGTATCTGAACCTAACTTGAACTCTATCAAGTATTCTGAACCTAACTTGAACTCTATCAAGTATCTGAACCTAACTTGAACTCTATCATATTCTGAACCTAACTTGAACTCTATCAAGTATCTGAACCTAACTTGAACTCTATCAAGTATTCTGAACCTAACTTGAACTCTATCAAGTATTCTGAACCTAACTTGAACTCTATCAAGTATCTGAACCTAACTTGAACTCTATCAAGTATTCTGAACCTAACTTGAACTCTATCAAGTATCTGAACCTAACTTGAACTCTATCAAGTAGTCTGAACCTAACTTGAACTCTATCAAGTAGTCTGAACCTAACTTGAACTCTATCAAGTAGTCTGAACCTAACTTGAACTCTATCAAGTAGTCTGAACCTAACTTGAACTCTATCAAGTAGTCTGAACCTAACTTGAACTCTATCAAGTAGTCTGAACCTAACTTGAACTCTATCAAGTAGTCTGAACCTAACTTGAACTCTATCAAGTAGTCTGAACCTAACTTGAACTCTATCAAGTAGTCTGAACCTAACTTGAACTCTATCAAGTAGTCTGAACCTAACTTGAACTCTATCAAGTAGTCTGAACCTAACTTGAACTCTATCAAGTAGTCTGAACCTAACTTGAACTCTATCAAGTAGTCTGAACCTAACTTGAACTCTATCAAGTAGTCTGAACCTAACTTGAACTCTATCAAGTAGTCTGAACCTAACTTGAACTCTATCAAGTAGTCTGAACCTAACTTGAACTCTATCAAGTAGTCTGAACCTAACTTGAACTCTATCAAGTAGTCTGAACCTAACTTGAACTCTATCAAGTAGTCTGAACCTAACTTGAACTCTATCAAGTAGTCTGAACCTAACTTGAACTCTATCAAGTAGTCTGAACCTAACTTGAACTCTATCAAGTAGTCTGAACCTAACTTGAACTCTATCAAGTAGTCTGAACCTAACTTGAACTCTATCAAGTAGTCTGAACCTAACTTGAACTCTATCAAGTAGTCTGAACCTAACTTGAACTCTATCAAGTAGTCTGAACCTAACTTGAACTCTATCAAGTAGTCTGAACCTAACTTGAACTCTATCAAGTAGTCTGAACCTAACTTGAACTCTATCAAGTAGTCTGAACCTAACTTGAACTCTATCAAGTAGTCTGAACCTAACTTGAACTCTATCAAGTAGTCTGAACCTAACTTGAACTCTATCAAGTATCTGAACCTAACTTGAACTCTATCAAGTATCTGAACCTAACTTGAACTCTATCAAGTATCTGAACCTAACTTGAACTCTATCAAGTATCTGAACCTAACTTGAACTCTATCAAGTATTCTGAACCTAACTTGAACTCTATCAAGTATTCTGAACCTAACTTGAACTCTATCAAGTATTCTGAACCTAACTTGAACTCTATCAAGTATTCTGAACCTAACTTGAACTCTATCAAGTATTCTGAACCTAACTTGAACTCTATCAAGTATTCTGAACCTAACTTGAACTCTATCAAGTATTCTGAACCTAACTTGAACTCTATCAAGTATTCTGAACCTAACTTGAACTCTATCAAGTATTCTGAACCTAACTTGAACTCTATCAAGTATTCTGAACCTAACTTGAACTCTATCAAGTATTCTGAACCTAACTTGAACTCTATCAAGTATTCTGAACCTAACTTGAACTCTATCAAGTATTCTGAACCTAACTTGAACTCTATCAAGTATTCTGAACCTAACTTGAACTCTATCAAGTATTCTGAACCTAACTTGAACTCTATCAAGTATTCTGAACCTAACTTGAACTCTATCAAGTATTCTGAACCTAACTTGAACTCTATCAAGTATTCTGAACCTAACTTGAACTCTATCAAGTATTCTGAACCTAACTTGAACTCTATCAAGTATTCTGAACCTAACTTGAACTCTATCAAGTATTCTGAACCTAACTTGAACTCTATCAAGTATTCTGAACCTAACTTGAACTCTATCAAGTATTCTGAACCTAACTTGAACTCTATCAAGTATTCTGAACCTAACTTGAACTCTATCAAGTATTCTGAACCTAACTTGAACTCTATCAAGTATTCTGAACCTAAACTTGAACTCTATCAAGTATTCTGAACCTAACTTGAACTCTATCAAGTATTCTGAACCTAACTTGAACTCTATCAAGTATTCTGAACCTAACTTGAACTCTATCAAGTATTCTGAACCTAACTTGAACTCTATCAAGTCTGAACCTAACTTGAACTCTATCAAGTATTCTGAACCTAACTTGAACTCTATCAAGTATTCTGAACCTAACTTGAACTCTATCAAGTATTCTGAACCTAACTTGAACTCTATCAAGTATTCTGAACCTAACTTGAACTCTATCAAGTATTCTGAACCTAACTTGAACTCTATCAAGTATCTGAACCTAACTTGAACTCTATCAAGTATCTGAACCTAACTTGAACTCTATCAAGTATTCTGAACCTAACTTGAACTCTATCAAGTATCTGAACCTAACTTGAACTCTATCAAGTATTCTGAACCTAACTTGAACTCTATCAAGTATTCTGAACCTAACTTGAACTCTATCAAGTATTCTGAACCTAACTTGAACTCTATCAAGTATTCTGAACCTAACTTGAACTCTATCAAGTATTCTGAACCTAACTTGAACTCTATCAAGTATTCTGAACACTTAACTTGAACTCTATCAAGTATTCTGAACCTAACTTGAACTCTATCAAGTATTCTGAACCTAACTTGAACTCTATCAAGTATTCTGAACCTAACTTGAACTCTATCAAGTATTCTGAACCTAACTTGAACTCTATCAAGTATTCTGAACC
>JAJOZX010021061.1:0-22866 GCA_023014485.1 Bathynomus jamesi
AATGCATACAAAACACGAACATTGCAAAATACAATAAAGATTCATTATCAAGCTAAATCTAAAAAATTATTAAGAAATTTTGAAAAGAACAAGTCACCAATTATTTGGCAAATAGGAAGCAAATCAAAAAATTATCCCAACGAAAAATAATAAAAAATAACAATATCGCCGAGTGTACATTCCTAAATGGCGACATATGTCGGGTCGTGCATTGCGTACACCAAAGTACATCACTGAGTATATTGTAATTTTGGTTTACTATAACTATGATTATAATTATCAATTATTTCACATTCACTCATTATAATTCAGGCATTATCTATAAAATTGGTTGTAAACAATGTGATTCCTTTTATATTGTCAGACGGGAAAGGAATTGCACACGCGTGTAAAAAAGCATCAATATTCCGTTAGAACGGGACAGTCGTCCAGTGCCCTTTTTGGCCATTTGTCAGTTATCCCATTGTATTGATTGGAATAATGCTTCAGTTTTGTTTCACTCTTGCAACATTGTTCATAGAAATATTCTTGAGTCTGCTATTATCCAACTTACAAATAACTTTAACATGAACAAAGGTCTTTTTCAACTCGATCCCGTTGTTTTGAATTCGTTCAGAACGGATATAGACAAGAGGGATAGAGTGCTAAAACTTTGGTAATTTTCCCTTATAAATTTGTATGCTCCTCTTACAATTTTATTTTTCAATTTATTTTTATTTTATATTTTTTTTGTGACCTATATATTATTCAGGCATTATCTATAAAATTGGTTGTAAACAATCCATTTGATCTTGTGTTGAATTCGGGCAAAGTGCTAAAATTGGTAGTTTTCCTTACAAATTTTTATGCTCCTCCCATAATTTTATTTCTATATTTATTATATATGTATATATATTTTTTTTTGTAACCCATATAGTCTTGTATTGAACTCTTTATTTACTTCAGTGTTCCTGAGGATGTCATTAGACGAAAGCGCTTGAGCACCACTCTGTGTTTCCTTTCCTTCGTGGTTTTATTCATCATATATATATATATATATATATATATATATATATATATATATATATATATATATATTGTATATAAATGTTAACCCCTCCGCCTATGTCCTGGGTTGGTTCGAAGTCGACGGGGGTTCTGGTTAGGTGACAGCAACGGATTTGTTACTTGCAGTAGTTTCTTCTTTACTACACTCGAGTTCTTCTACAGTGGTTCGGAGGATTCTGGGAGGCTTCCTAAATTCCGTGATGGTTCCCTGATCCTTTTTATAACGTATCGGGGAAGTATTTTTTTCTCTATTTAAGACTAAGTTCTCTGAAGAGAGCAAGGTTCGTAGGAGAAGTTAAGACTTGTTTTTACGGTAATTTACTGCTAAAATGTTACAGGTAATGCTCAGCCTCTAAGTTAGATCAGTCTAGTCAAAATGAACATGGAAGAAATGTTGTGGGTTTATATACCCATAATTTGCTAACATCATTATTATTAAAGGTTGACTGGTGTCGTTTCTATTCTCTATAGGCTGCGTTATTTTTGCAAAATATTTGAAAATAAAATAAATTCTTTGCTGTGGCAATGGTTAAACAGATAAACAGAATATTGAAAGAGGAAACTATATTTTTATCTTAAACCGCGTATTTTCAGATCTGATGGTTTCCTGATCTGCCGAGTTAATTAGAAGTGGAAATTGAACTATGCATCTTTATACTAAGATATGCATATGAGCCAAAATTAAAGGTTTAAGATTTACAATTAAATGCTTAGGCAAGATACGACTTCACCCTCCACAACGAACAGAGAATGCATACAAAACACGAACATTGCAAAATACAATCAAGATTCATTATGAAGCTAAATCTAAAAAAATTATTAAGAAATTTTGAAAAGAACAAGTCATCAATTATTTGGCAAAATAGGAAGCAAATCAAAAATTTATCCCAACGAAAAAATAATAAAAAAATAATAACAATATCGCCGAGTGTACATTCCTAAATGGCGACATAATGTCGGGTCGTGCATTGAGTACAACCAAAGTACATCACTGAGTACATTGTAATTTTGGTTTAATATAACTATGATTATAATTATCAATTAATTCACATTCACTCATTATAATTCAGGTATTATCTATAAAATTGGTTGTAAACAATGTGATTCCTTTTATATTGGTCAGACGGGAAAGGATTTGCACACACGTGTAAAACTGCATCAATATTCCGTTAGAACGGGACAGTCGTCCAGTGCCCTTTTTGGCCATTTGTCAGAGTTATCCCATTGTATTGATTGGAATAATGCTTCAGTTTTGTTTCACTCTTGCAACATTGTTCATAGAAATATTCTTGAGTCTGCTATTATCCAACTTACAAATAACTTTAACATGAACAAAGGTCTTTTTCAACTCGATCCCGTTGGTAATTTTCCCTTATAAATTTGTATGCTCCTCTTACAATTTTATTTTTCAATTTATTTTTATTTTATATTTTTTTTGTGACCTATATATTATTCAGGCATTATCTATAAAATTGGTTGTAAACAATCCATTTGATCTTGTGTTGAATTCGGGCAAAGTGCTAAAATTGGTAGTTTTCCTTACAAATTTTTATGCTCCTCCATAATTTTTATTTCTATATTTATTATATATGTATATATATTTTTTTTTGTAACCCATATATAGTCTTGTATTGAACTCTTTATTTACTTCAGTGTTCCTGAGGATGTCATTAGACGAAAGCGCTTGAGCACCACTCTGTGTTTCCTTTCCTTCGTGGTTTTATTCATCATATATATATATATATATATATATTGTATATAATGTTAAGCCCTCCGCCTATGTCCTGGGTTGGTTCGAAGTCGACGGGGGTTCTGGTTAGGTGGCAGCAACGGATTTGTTACTTGCAGTAGTTTCTTCTTACTATCTCGAGTTCTTCTATAGTGGTTCGGAGGATTCTGGGAGGCTTCCTAAATTCTCTGAAGGTTCCCTGATTCTTTTTATAACGTATCGGGGTATTTTTTTCTCTATTTAAGACTAAGTTCTCTGAAGAGAGCAAGGTTCGTAGGAGAAGATAAACACTTGTTCTTACGGTAATTTACTGCTAAAATGTTACAGGTAATGCTCAGCCTCTAAGTTAGATCAGTCTAGTCAAAATGAACATTGAAGAAATGTTGTGGGTTTATATACCCATAATTTACTAACATCATTATTATTAAAGGTTGACTGGTGTCGTTTCTATTCTCTATAGGCTGCGTTATTTTTGCAAAATATTTGAAAATAAAATAAATTCTTTGCTGTGGCAATGGTTAAACAGATAAACAGATATTGAAAGAGGAAACTATATTTTTATCTTAAACCGCGTATTTTCAGATCTGATGGTTTCCTGATCTGCCGAGTTAATTAGAAGTGGAAATTGAACTATGCATCTTTATACTAAGATATGCATATGAGCCAAAATTAAAGGTTTAGATTTACAATTAAATGCTTAGGCAAGATACGACTTCACCCCCACAACGAACAGAGAATGCATACAAAACACGAACATTGCAAAATACAATCAAGATTCATTATCAAGCTAAATCTAAAAAAATTATTAAGAAATTTTGAAAAGAACAAGTCACCAATTATTTGGCAAAATAGGAAGCAAATCAAAAATTTATCCCAACGAAAAAATAATAAAAAAATAACAATATCGCCGAGTGTACATTCCTAAATGGCGACATAATGTCGGGTCGTGCATTGAGTACAACCAAAGTACATCACTGAGTATATTGTAATTTTGGTTTACTATAACTATGATTATAATTATCAATTATTCACATTCACTCATTATAATTCAGGCATTATCTATAAATTGGTTGTAAACAATGTGATTCCTTTTATATTGGTCAGACGGGAAAGGATTTGCACACACGTGTAAAACAGCATCAATATTCCGTTAGAACGGGACAGTCGTCCAGTGCCCTTTTTGGCCATTTGTCAGAGTTATCCCATTGTATTGATTGGAATAATGCTTCAGTTTTGTTTCACTCTTGCAACATTGTTCATAGAAATATTCTTGAGTCTGCTATTATCCAACTTACAAATAACTTTAACATGAACAAAGGTCTTTTTCAACTCGATCCCGTTGTTTTGAATTCGTTCAGAACGGATATAGACAAGAGGGGTAGAGTGCTAAAACTTTGGTAATTTTCCCTTATAAATTTGTATGCTCCTCTTACAATTTTATTTTTCAATTTATTTTTATTTTATTTTTTTTGTGACCTATATATTATTCAGGCATTATCTATAAAATTGGTTGTAAACAATCCATTTGATCTTGTGTTGAATTCGGGCAAAGTGCTAAAATTGGTAGTTTTCCTTACAAATTTTTATGCTCCTCCCATAATTTTTATTTCTATATTTATTATATATGTATATATTTTTTTTTGTAACCCATATATAGTCTTGTATTGAACTCTTTATTTACTTCAGTGTTCCTGAGGATGTCATTAGACGAAAGCGCTTGAGCACCACTCTGTGTTTCCTTTCCTTCGTGGTTTTATTCATCATATATATATATATATATATATATATATATTGTATATAAATGTTAACCCCTCCGCCTATGTCCTGGGTTGGTTCGAAGTCGACGGGGGTTCTGGTTAGGTGGCAGCAACGGATTTGTTACTTGCAGTAGTTTCTTCTTTACTACTCTCGAGTTCTTCTATAGTGGTTCGGAGGATTCTGGGAGGCTTCCTAAATTCTCTGAAGGTTCCCTGATTCTTTTTATAACGTATCGGGGAAGTATTTTTTTCTCTATTTAAGACTAAGTTCTCTGAAGAGAGCAAGGTTCGTAGGAGAAGATAAAGACTTGTTCTTACGGTAATTTACTGCTAAAATGTTACAGGTAATGCTCAGCCTCTAAGTTAGATCAGTCTAGTCAAAATGAACATGGAAGAAATGTTGTGGGTTTATATACCCATAATTTGCTAACATCATTATTATTAAAGGTTGACTGGTGTCGTTTCTATTCTCTATAGGCTGCGTTATTTTTGCAAAATATTTGAAAATAAAATAAATTCTTTGCTGTGGCAATGGTTAAACAGATAAACAGAATATTGAAAGAGGAAACTATATTTTTATCTTAAACCGCGTATTTTCAGATCTGATGGTTTCCTGATCTGCCGAGTTAATTAGAAGTGGAAATTGAACTATGCATCTTTATACTAAGATATGCATATGAGCCAAAATTAAAGGTTTAAGATTTACAATTAAATGCTTAGGCAAGATACGACTTCACCCTCCACAACGAACAGAGAATGCATACAAAACACGAACATTGCAAAATACAATCAAGATTCATTATCAAGCTAAATCTAAAAAAATTATTAAGAAATTTTGAAAAGAACAAGTCACCAATTATTTGGCAAAATAGGAAGCAAATCAAAAATTTATCCCAACGAAAAAATAATAAAAAAATAATAACAATATCGCCGAGTGTACATTCCTAAATGGCGACATAATGTCGGGTCGTGCATTGAGTACAACCAAAGTACATCACTGAGTACATTGTAATTTTGGTTTACTATAACTATGATTATAATTATCAATTAATTCACATTCACTCATTATAATTCAGGCATTATCTATAAATTGGTTGTAAACAATGTGATTCCTTTTATATTGGTCAGACGGGAAAGGATTTGCACACACGTGTAAAACAGCATCAATATTCCGTTAGAACGGGACAGTCGTCCAGTGCCCTTTTTGGCCATTTGTCAGAGTTATCCCATTGTATTGATTGGAATAATGCTTCAGTTTTGTTTCACTCTTGCAACATTGTTCATAGAAATATTCTTGAGTCTGCTATTATCCAACTTACAAATAACTTTAACATGAACAAAGGTCTTTTTCAACTCGATCCCGTTGTTTTGAATTCGTTCAGAACGGATATAGACAAGAGGGGTAGAGTGCTAAAACTTTGGTAATTTTCCCTTATAAATTTGTATGCTCCTCTTACAATTTTTTTTTCAATTTATTTTTATTTTATTTTTTTTTGACCTATATATTATTCAGGCATTATCTATAAAATTGGTTGTAAACAATCCATTTGATCTTGTGTTGAATTCGGGCAAAGTGCTAAAATTGGTAGTTTTCCTTACAAATTTTTATGCTCCTCCCATAATTTTTATTTCTATATTTATTATATATGTATATATATTTTTTTTTGTAACCCATATATAGTCTTGTATTGAACTCTTTATTTACTTCAGTGTTCCTGAGGATGTCATTAGACGAAAGCGCTTGAGCACCACTCTGTGTTTCCTTTCCTTCGTGGTTTTATTCATCATATTATATATATATATATATATATATTGTATATAAATGTTAACCCTCCGCCTATGTCCTGGGTTGGTTCGAAGTCGACGGGGGTTCTGGTTAGGTGGCAGCAACGGATTTGTTACTTGCAGTAGTTTCTTCTTTACTACTCTCGAGTTCTTCTATAGTGGTTCGGAGGATTCTGGGAGGCTTCCTAAATTCTCTGAAGGTTCCCTGATTCTTTTTATAACGTATCGGGGAAGTATTTTTTTCTCTATTTAAGACTAAGTTCTCTGAAGAGAGCAAGGTTCGTAGGAGAAGATAAACACTTGTTCTTACGGTAATTTACTGCTAAAATGTTACAGGTAATGCTCAGCCTCTAAGTTAGATCAGTCTAGTCAAAATGAACATGGAAGAAATGTTGTGGGTTTATATACCCATAATTTGCTAACATCATTATTATTAAAGGTTGACTGGTGTCGTTTCTATTCTCTATAGGCTGCGTTATTTTTGCAAAATATTTGAAAATAAAATAAATTCTTTGCTGTGGCAATGGTTAAACAGATAAACAGGATATTGAAAGAGGAAACTATATTTTTATCTTAAACCGCGTATTTTCAGATCTGATGGTTTCCTGATCTGCCGAGTTAATTAGAAGTGGAAATTGAACTATGCATCTTTATACTAAGATATGCATATGAGCCAAAATTAAAGGTTTAAGATTTACAATTAAATGCTTAGGCAAGATACGACTTCACCCTCCACAACGAACAGAGAATGCATACAAAACACGAACATTGCAAAATACAATCAAGATTCATTATCAAGCTAAATCTAAAAAAATTATTAAGAAATTTTGAAAAGAACAAGTCACCAATTATTTGGCAAAATAGGAAGCAAATCAAAAATTTATCCCAACGAAAAAATAATAAAAAAATAATAATATCGCCGAGTGTACATTCCTAAATGGCGACATAATGTCGGGTCGTGCATTGAGTACAACCAAAGTACATCACTGAGTACATTGTAATTTTGGTTTACTATAACTATGATTATAATTATCAATTAATTCACATTCACTCATTATAATTCAGGTATTATCTATAAAATTGGTTGTAAACAATGTGATTCCTTTTATATTGGTCAGACGGGAAAGGATTTGCACACACGTGTAAAACAGCATCAATATTCCGTTAGAACGGGACAGTCGTCCAGTGCCCTTTTTGGCCATTTGTCAGAGTTATCCCATTGTATTGATTGGAATAATGCTTCAGTTTTGTTTCACTCTTGCAACATTGTTCATAGAAATATTCTTGAGTCTGCTATTATCCAACTTACAAATAACTTTAACATGAACAAAGGTCTTTTTCAACTCGATCCCGTTGGTAATTTTTCCCTTATAAATTTGTATGCTCCTCTTACAATTTTTATTTTTCAATTTATTTTTATTTATTTTTTTTGTGACCTATATATTATTCAGGCATTATCTATAAAATTGGTTGTAAACAATCCATTTGATCTTGTGTTGAATTCGGGCAAAGTGCTAAAATTGGTAGTTTTCCTTACAAATTTTTATGCTCCTCCCATAATTTTTATTTCTATATTTATTATATATGTATATATATTTTTTTTTGTAACCATATATAGTCTTGTATTGAACTCTTTATTTACTTCAGTGTTCCTGAGGATGTCATTAGACGAAAGCGCTTGAGCACCACTCTGTGTTTCCTTTCCTTCGTGGTTTTATTCATCATATATATATATATATATATATATATATATATATATAAATGTTAACCCTCCGCCTATGTCCTGGGTTGGTTCGAAGTCGACGGGGGTTCTGGTTAGGTGGCAGCAACGGATTTGTTACTTGCAGTAGTTTCTTCTTTACTATCTCGAGTTCTTCTAGTGGTTCGGAGGATTCTGGGAGGCTTCCTAAATTCTCTGAAGGTTCCCTGATTCTTTTTATAACGTATCGGGGAAGTATTTTTTCTCTATTTAAGACTAAGTTCTCTGAAGAGAGCAAGGTTCGTAGGAGAAGATAAACTTGTTCTTACGGTAATTTACTGCTAAAATGTTACAGGTAATGCTCAGCCTCTAAGTTAGATCAGTCTAGTCAAAATGAACATGAAGAAATGTTGTGGGTTTATATACCCATAATTTACTAACATCATTATTATTAAAGGTTGACTGGTGTCGTTTCTATTCTCTATAGGCTGCGTTATTTTTGCAAAATATTTGAAAATAAAATAAATTCTTTGCTGTGGCAATGGTTAAACAGATAAACAGGATATTGAAAGAGGAAACTATATTTTTATCTTAAACCGCGTATTTTCAGATCTGATGGTTTCCTGATCTGCCGAGTTAATTAGAAGTGGAAATTGAACTATGCATCTTTATACTAAGATATGCATATGAGCCAAAATTAAAGTTTAAGATTTATAATTAAATGCTTAGGCAAGATACGACTTCACCCCCACAACGAACAGAGAAATGCATACAAAACACGAACATTGCAAAATACAATAAAGATTCATTATCAAGCTAAATCTAAAAAAATTATTAAGAAATTTTGAAAAGAACAAGTCACCAATTATTTGGCAAAATAGGAAGCAAATCAAAAATTTATCCCAACGAAAAAATAATAAAAAAATAACAATATCGCCGAGTGTACATTCCTAAATGGCGACATAATGTCGGGTCGTGCATTGAGTACAACCAAAGTACATCACTGAGTACATTGTAATTTTGGTTTACTATAACTATGATTATAATTATCAATTAATTCACATTCACTCATTATAATTCAGGCATTATCTATAAAATTGGTTGTAAACAATGTGATTCCTTTTATATTGGTCAGACGGGAAAGGATTTGCACACACGTGTAAAACAGCATCAATATTCCGTTAGAACGGGACAGTCGTCCAGTGCCCTTTTTGGCCATTTGTCAGAGTTATCCCATTGTATTGATTGGAATAATGCTTCAGTTTTGTTTCACTCTTGCAACATTGTTCATAGAAATATTCTTGAGTCTGCTATTATCCAACTTACAAATAACTTTAACATGAACAAAGGTCTTTTTCAACTCGATCCCGTTGTTTTGAATTCGTTCAGAACGGATATAGACAAGAGGGGTAGAGTGCTAAAACTTTGGTAATTTTCCCTTATAAATTTGTATGCTCCTCTTACAATTTTATTTTTCAATTTATTTTTATTTTATATTTTTTTTGTGACCTATATATTATTCAGGCATTATCTATAAAATTGGTTGTAAACAATCCATTTGATCTTGTGTTGAATTCGGGCAAAGTGCTAAAATTGGTAGTTTTCCTTACAAATTTTTATGCTCCTCCCATAATTTTTATTTCTATATTTATTATATATGTATATATATTTTTTTTTGTAACCCATATATAGTCTTGTATTGAACTCTTTATTTACTTCAGTGTTCCTGAGGATGTCATTAGACGAAAGCGCTTGAGCACCACTCTGTGTTTCCTTTCCTTCGTGGTTTTATTCATCATATATATATATATATATATATATATATATATTGTATATAAATGTTAACCCCTCCGCCTATGTCCTGGGTTGGTTCGAAGTCGACGGGGGTTCTGTTAGGTGACAGCAACGGATTTGTTACTTGCAGTAGTTTCTTCTTTACTACACTCGAGTTCTTCTACAGTGGTTCGGAGGATTCTGGGAGGCTTCCTAAATTCCGTGATGGTTCCCTGATCCTTTTTATAACGTATCGGGGAAGTATTTTTTTCTCTATTTAAGACTAAGTTCTCTGAAGAGAGCAAGGTTCGTAGGAGAAGATAAGACTTGTTTTACGGTAATTTACTGCTAAAATGTTACAGGTAATGCTCAGCCTCTAAGTTAGATCAGTCTAGTCACAAAATGAACATGGAAGAAATGTTGTGGGTTTATATACCCATAATTTGCTAACATCATTATTATTAAAGGTTGACTGGTGTCGTTTCTATTCTCTATAGGCTGCGTTATTTTTGCAAAATATTTGAAAATAAAATAAATTCTTTGCTGTGGCAATGGTTAAACAGATAAACAGAATATTGGGAAACTATATTTTTATATCCGCGTATTTTCAGATCTGATGGTTTCCTGATCTGCCGAGTTAATTAGAAGTAGAAATTGAACTATGCATCTTTATACTAAGATATGCATATGAGCCAAAATTAAAGGTTTAAGATTTACAATTAAATGCTTAGGCAAGATACGACTTCACCCTCCACAACGAACAGAGAATGCATACAAAACACGAACATTGCAAAATACAATCAAGATTCATTATGAAGCTAAATCTAAAAAAATTATTAAGAAATTTTGAAAAGAACAAGTCATCAATTATTTGGCAAAATAGGAAGCAAATCAAAAATTTATCCCAACGAAAAAATAATAAAAAAATAATAACAATATCGCCGAGTGTACATTCCTAAATGGCGACATAATGTCGGGTCGTGCATTGAGTACAACCAAAGTACATCACTGAGTACATTGTAATTTTGGTTTACTATAACTATGATTATAATTATCAATTAATTCACATTCACTCATTATAATTCAGGCATTATCTATAAAATTGGTTGTAAACAATGTGATTCCTTTTATATTGGTGAGACGGGAAAGGATTTGCACACACGTGTAAAACAGCATCAATATTCCGTTACAACGGGACAGTCGTCCAGTGCCCGTTTTGTCCATTTGTCAGAGTTATCTCATTGTATTGATTGGAATAATGCTTAAGTTTTGTTTCACTCTTGCAACATTGTTCATAGAAATATTCTTGAGTCTGCTCCTATCCAACTTACAAATAACTTTAACATGAACAAAGGTCTTTTTGAACTCGATCCAGTTGTTTTGAATTCGTTCAGAACGGATATAGATTGGATGGTAATTTTCCCTTATAAATTTGTATGCTACTCTTACAATTTTTATTTTTCAATTTATTTTTTATTTTTTTTTTTTGTGACCTATATATTATTCAGGCATTATCTATAAAATTGGTTGTAAACAATCCATTTGATCTTGTGTTGAATTCGGGCAAAGTGCTAAAATTGGTAGTTTTCCTTACAAATTTTTATGCTCCTCCCATAATTTTTATTTCTATATTTATTATATATGTATATATATTTTTTTTTGTAACCCATATATAGTCTTGTATTGAACTCTTTATTTACTTCAGTGTTCCTGAGGATGTCATTAGACGAAAGCGCTTGAGCACCACTCTGTGTTTCCTTTCCTTCGTGGTTTTATTCATCATATATATATATATATATATATATATATATATATATTGTATATAAATGTTAACCCCTCCGCCTATGTCCTGGGTTGGTTCGAAGTCGACGGGGTTCTGGTTAGGTGGCAGCAACGGATTTGTTACTTGCAGTAGTTTCTTCTTCTTTACTACCTCGAGTTCTTCTATACAGTGGTTCGGAGGATTCTGGGAGGCTTCCTAAATTCTCGTGAAGGTTCCTGATTCTTTTTATAACGTATCGGGGAAGTATTTTTTTCTCTATTTAAGACTAAGTTCTCTGAGAAGAGCAAGGTTCGTAGGAAGATAAAACTTGTTTTACGGTAATTTACTGCTAAAAATGTTACAGGTAATGCTCAGCCTCTAGAGTTTCAATCTAGTCAAGAACATGGAAGAAATGTTGTGGGTTTATATACCCATAATTTGCTAACATCATTATTATTAAAGGTTGACTGTGTCGTTTCTATTCTCTATAGGCTGCGTTATTTTTGCAAAATATTTGAAAATAAAATAAATTCTTTGCTGTGGCAATGGTTAAACAGATAAACAGAATATTGAAAGAGGAAACTATATTTTTATCTTAAACCGCGTATTTTCAGATCTGATGGTTTCCTGATCTGCCGAGTTAATTAGAAGTGGAAATTGAACTCTGCATCTTTATACTACTGTAAGGTATGCATATGAGCCAAAATTAAAGGTTTAAGATTTACAATTAAATGCTTAGGCAAGATACGACTTCACCCTCCACAACGAACAGAGAATGCATACAAAACACGAACATTGCAAAATACAATCAAGATTCATTATCAAGCTAAATCTAAAAAAATTATTAAGAAATTTTGAAAAGAACAAGTCACTAAGTATTTGGCAAAATAGGAAGCAAATCAAAAATTTATCCCAACAAAAAAATAATAAAAAAATAATAACAATATCGCCGAGTGTACATTCCTAAATGGCGACATAATGTCGGGTCGTGCATTGAGTACAACCAAAGTACATCACTGAGTACATTGTAATTTTGGTTTACTATAACTATGATTATAATTCTCAATTAATTCACATTCACTCATTATAATTCAGTCATTATCTATAAAATTGGTTGTAAACAATGTGATTCCTTTTATATTGGTCAGACGGGAAAGGATTTGCATACACGTGTAAAACAGCATCAATATTCCGTTAGAACGGGACAGTCGTCCAGAGCCCGTTTTGTCCATTTGTCAGAGTTATCCCATTGTATTCATTGGAATAATGCTTCAGTTTTGTTTCACTCTTGCAACATTGTTACTAGAAATATTCTTGAGTCTCCTATTATCCAACTTACAAATAACTTTAACATGAACAAAGGTCTTTTTCAACTCGATCCCGTTGTTTTGAATTCTTTCAGAACGGATATAGACAAGAGGGGTAGAGTGCTAAAACTTTGGTAATTTTCCCTTATAAATTTGTATGCTACTCTTACAATTTTTATTTTCAATTTATTTTTATTTTTTATTTTTTTTGTGACATATATTATTCAGGCATTATATATAAAATTGGTTCTAAACAATCCATTTGATCTTGTGTTGAATTAGGGCAAAGTGCTAAAATTGGTAGTTTTCCTTACAAATTTTTATGCTCCTCCCATAATTTTTATTTCCATATTTATTATATATGTATATATATTTTTTTTTGTAACCCATATATAGTCTTGTATTGAACTCTTTATTTACTTCAGTGTTCCTGAGGATGTCATTAGACGAAAGCGCTTGAGCACCACTCTGTGTTTCCTTTCCTTCGTGGTTTTATTCATCATATATATAATATATATATATATTGTATATAAATGTTAACCACTCCGCCTATGTCCTGGTTTGGTTCGAAGTCGACGGGGGTTCTGGTTAGGTGGCAGCAACGGATTTGTTACTTGCAGTAGTTTCTTCTTTACTACTCTCGAGTTCTTCTATAGTGGTTCGGAGGATTCTGGGAGGCTTCCTAAATTCTCTGAAGGTTCCCTGATTCTTTTTATAACGTATCGGGGAAGTATTTTTTTCACAATTTAAGACTAAGTTCTCTGAAGAGAGCAAGGTTCGTAGGAGAAGATAAAGACTTGTTCTTACGGTAATTTACTGCTAAAATGTTACAGGTAATGCTCAGCCTCTAAGTTAGATCAGTCTAGTCAAAATGAACATGGAAGAAATGTTGTGAGTTTATATACCCATAATTTGCTAACATCATTATTATTACAGGTTGACTGGTGTCGTTTCTATTCTCTATAGGCTGCGTTATTTTTGCAAAATATTTGAAAATAAAATAAATTCTTTGCTGTGGCAATGGTTAAACAGATAAACAGAATATTGAAAGAGGAAACTATATTTTTATCTTAAACCGCGTATTTTCAGATCTGATGGTTTCCTGATCTGCCGAGTTAATTAGAAGTGGAAATTGAACTATGCATCTTTATACTAAGATATGCATATGAGCCAAAATTAAAGGTTTAAGATTTACAATTAAATGCTTAGGCAAGATACGACTTCACCCTCCACAACGAACAGGGAATGCATACAAAACACGAACATTGCAAAATACAATCAAGATTCATTATCAAGGTAAATCTAAAAAAATTATTAAGAAATTTTGAAAAGAACAAGTCACCAATTATTTGGCAAAATAGGAAGCAAATCAAAAATTTATCCCAACGAAAAAATAATAAAAAAATAATAACAATATCGCCGAGTGTACATTCCTAAATGGCGACATAATGTCGGGTCGTGCATTGAGTACAACCAAAGTACATCACTGAGTACATTGTAATTTTGGTTTACTATAACAATGATTATAATTATCAATTAATTCACATTCACTCATTATAATTCAGGCATTATCTATAAAATTGGTTGTAAACAATGTGATTCCTTTTATATTGGTCAGACGGGAAAGGATTTGCACACACGTGTAAAACAGCATCAATATTCCGTTAGAACGGGACAGTCGTCCAGTGCCCGTTTTGTCCATTTGTCAGAGTTATCCCATTGTATTGATTGGAATAATGCTTCAGTTTTGTTTCACTCTTGCAACATTGTTCATAGAAATATTCTTGAGTCTGCTATTATCCAACTTACAAATAACTTTAACATGAACAAAGGTCTTTTTCAACTCGATCCCGTTGTTTTGAATTCGTTCAGAACGGATAAAGACAAGAGGGCTAGAGTGCTAAAACTTTGGTAATTTTCCCTTATAAATTTGTATGCTCCTCTTACAATTTTTATTTTTCAATTTATTTTTATTTTTTATTTCTTTGTGACCTATATATTATTCAGGCATTATCTATAAAATTGGTTGTAAACAATCCATTTGATCTTGTGTTGAATTCGGGCAAAGTGCTAAAATTGGTAGTTTTCCTTACAAATTTTTATGCTCCTCCCATAATTTTTATTTCTATATTTATTATATATGTATATATATTTTTTTTTTTGTAACCCATATAGAGGGCGTCCCAAAAAAATGTGTATATACACTTTAAATACTTATAAAGGCAGTGTTTATTAAAATACATTTCATTTTCAAAATGTAATAGAATCTACAGACATTATTTAATTGTTTTGTCAACGCCTGTTTTCAAACTGACGTCCGTTTGGTCCATGCACTGCTGATAACGCGAAGCAATGGAATCGCAAACATCACGAAACATTTCGTTTGGTATTTGTGTGCATTCTCGTTCAATGGCTGCTCTCAATTCAGCGACTGTTGCAGGTTTTATAGCGTAGACTTTGTCTTTTAACTATCCCCATAAAAAAAAGTCTAGTGGTGTGAGGTCTGGTGAACGCGGAGGGTATTCTACGAAACCCCTTCGTCCAATCCACATCAACATCGTGCCAAGTACCACTCGCAATACTCCACTCTTCGGTCCGGATCATCTTCATTAATAGCATGGACTAATCTTGGAATGTAACTTTTCCATTGACAGCGCTTCAAAATGCGTTGGACAGACGATTCTGAAATTCCTACCTCACGACTCGCTTGCCGCACAGATTTTCTTGGACTTTGGTGATACGTTTCCAGTGCTCTTTCTTGCTTTGTGGGGCTTGTCGATGTCCGTGGTCTTCCGGAACGCTTCTTGTGGACATTCTGAACAGTTCCATCGGCTTCAAACTTATCTCTAATTCGAGTGACGGTAAGTCGCGTTGGTGGATCTGTTTGAAACTCCCTCCTAAACTGTCTTTGCACTTCAACTGCGTTTTCACACTTCCAGTAGCATTTTAGAATGAATTTCCTTTGTTCAAAGCTTAGTCTAACTGCCATTATTAATTCTAATGGTTTTAACTTGGAAAGAAAGAAACATCAATTGAGCTATCAGCTGTTAAAGTGTGTGTACATTTTTTTGGGACGCCCTGTATAGTCTTGTATTGAACTTTTTATTTACTTCAGTGTTCCTGAGGATGTCATTAGACGAAAGCGTTTGAGCACCACTCTGTGTTTCCTTTCCTTCGTGGTTTTATTCATCATATATATATATGTATATATATATATATATATATATATATATATATATATATATATGTATATAAATGTTAACCCCTCCGCCTATGTCCTGGGTTGGTTCGAAGTCGACGGGGTTCTGTTAGGTGGCAGCAACGGATTTGTTACTTGCAGTAGTTTCTTCTTTACTACTCTCGAGTTCTTCTATAGTGGTTCGGAGGATTCTAGGAGGCTTCCTACATTCTCTGAAGGTTCCCTGATTCTTTTTATAACGTATCGGGGAAGTATTTTTTTCTCTATTTAAGACTAAGTTCTCTGAAGAGAGCAAGGTTCGTAGGAGAAGATAAAGACTTGTTCTTACGGTAATTTACTGCTAAAATGTTACAGGTAATGCTCAGCCTCTAAGTTAGATCAGTCTAGTCAAAATGAACATGGAAGAAATGTTGTGGGTTTATATACCCATAATTTGCTAACATCATTATTATTAAAGGTTGACTGGTGTCGTTTCTATTCTCTATAGGCTGCGTTATTTTTGCAAAATATTTGAAAATAAAATAAATTCTTTGCTGTGGCAATGGTTAAATGGATAAACAGAATATTGAAAGAGGAAACTATATTTTTATCTTAAACAGCGTATTTTCAGATCTGATGGTTTCCTGATCTGCCGAGTTAATTAGAAGTGGAAATTGAACTATGCATCTTTATACTAAGATATGCATATGAGCCAAAATTAAAGGTTTAAGATTTACAATTAAATGCTTAGGCAAGATACGACTTCACCCTCCACAACGAACAGGGAATGCATATAAAACACGAACATTGCAAAATACAATCAAGATTCATTATCAAGGTAAATCTAAAAAAATTATTAAGAAATTTTGAAAAGAACAAGTCACCAATTATTTGGCAAAATAGGAAGCAAATCAAAAATTTATCCCGAAAAAATAATAAAAAAATAATAACAATATCGCCGAGTGTACATTCCAAAATAGCGACATAATGTCGGGTCGTGCATTGAGTACAACCAAAGTACATCACTGAGTACATTGTAATTTTGGTTTACTATAACAATGATTATAATTATCAATTAATTCACATTCACTCATTATAATTCAGGCATTATCTATAAAATTGGTTGTAAACAATGTGATTCCTTTTATATTGGTCAGACGGGAAAGGATTTGCACACACGTGTAAAACAGCATCAATATTCCGTTAGAACGGGACAGTCGTCCTGTGCCCGTTTTGTCCATTTGTCAGAGTTATCCCATTGTATTGATTGGAATAATGCTTCAGTTTTGTTTCACTCTTGCAACATTGTTCATAGAAATATTCTTGAGTCTGCTATTATCCAACTTACAAATAACTTTAACATGAACAAAGGTCTTTTTCAACTCGATCCCGTTGTTTTGAATTCGTTCAGAATGGATATAGAAAAGAGGGGTAGAGTGCTAAAACTTTGGTGATTTTCCCTTATAAATTTGTATGCTCCTCTTACAATTTTTATTTTTCAATTTATTTTTATTTTTTATTTTTTTTGTGACCTATATATTATTCAAGCATTATCTATAAAATTGGTTGTAAACAATCCATTTGATCTTGTGTTGAATACTGGCAAAGTGCTAAAATTGGTAGTTTTCCTTACAAATTTTTATGCTCCTCCCATAATTTTTATTTCTATATTTATTATATATGTATATATATTTTTTTTTGTAACCCATATATAGTCTTGTATTGAACTCTTTATTTACTTCAGTGTTCCTGAGGATGTCATTAGACGAAAGCGCTTGAGCACCACTCTGTGTTTGTTTCATTTCCTTCGTGGTTTTATTCATCATATATATATATATATTGTATATAAATGTTAACCCCTCCGCCTTTGTCCTGGGTTGGTTCGAAGTCGACGGGGGTTCTGGTTAGGTGGCAGCAACGGATTTCTTACTTGCAGTAGTTTCTTCTTTACTACTCTCGAGTTCTTCTATAGTGGTTCGGAGGATTCTGGGAGGCTTCCTAAATTCTCTGAAGGTTCCCTGATTCTTTTTATAAAGTATCGGGGAAGTATTTTTTCTCTATTTAAGACTAAGTTCTCTGAAGAGAGCAAGGTTCGTAGGAGAAGATAAAGACTTGTTCTTACGGTAATTTACTGCTAAAATGTTACATGTAATGCTCAGCCTCTAAGTTAGATCAGTCTAGTCAAAATGAACATGGAAGAAATGTTGTGGGTTTATATACCCATAATTTGCTAACAGCATTATTATTAAAGGTTGACTGGTGTCGTTTCTATTCTCTATAGGCTGCGTTATTTTTGCAAAATATTTGAAAATAAAATAAATTCTTTGCTGTGGCAATGGTTAAACAGATAAACAGAATATTGAAAGAGGAAACTATATTTTTATCTTAAACCGCGTATTTTCAGATCTGATGGTTTCCTGATCTGCCGAGTTAATTAGAAGTGGAAATTGAACTATGCATCTTTATACTAAGATATGCATATGAGCCAAAATTAAAGGTTTAAGATTTACAATTAAATGCTTAGGCAAGATACGACTTCACCCTCCACAACGAACAGAGAATGCATACAAAACACGAACATTGCAAAATACAATCAAGATTCATTATCAAGCTAAATCTAAAAAAATTATTAAGAAATTTTGAAAAGAACAAGTCACCAATTATTTGGCTAAATAGGAAGCAAATCAAAAATTTATCCCAACGAAAAAATAATAAAAAAATAATAACAATATCGCCGAGTGTACATTCCTAAATGGCGACATAATGTCGGGTCGTGCATTGAGTACAGCCAAAGTACATCACTGAGTACATTGTAATTTTGGTTTACTATAACTATGATTATAATTATCAATTAATTCACATTCACTCATTATAATTCAGGCATTATCTATAAAATTGGTTGTAAACAATGTGATTCCTTTTATATTGGTCAGACGGGAAAGGATTTGCACACACGTGTAAAACAGCATCAATATATGCTTCAGTTCTGTTTCACTCTTGCAACATCGTTCATAGAAATATTCTTGAGTCTGCTATTATCCAACATTCATATAACTTTAAAATGAACAAAGGTCTTTTTCAACTCGATCCCGTTGTTTTGAATTCGTTCGGAACGGATATAGACAAGAGGGGTAGAGTGCTAAAACTTTGTTAATTGCTCCTCTTACAATTTTTATTTTTCAATTTATTTTTATTTTTTATTTTTTTGTGACCTATATATTATTCAGGCATTATCTATAAAATTGGTTGTAAAAAATCCATTTCATCTTGTGTTGAATTCGGGCAAAGTGCTAAAATTCGTAATTTTCCTTACAAATTTTTAGGCTCCTCCCATAATTTTTATTTCTATATTTATTATATATGTATATATATTTTTTTTTGTAACCCATATATAGTCTTTTATTGAACTCTTTATTTACTTCAGTGTTCCTGAGGATGTCATAGACGAAAGCGCTTGAGCACCACTCTGTGTTTCCTTTCCTTCGTGGTTTTATTCATCATATATATATATATATATATATATATATATTGTATATAAATGTTAACCCCTCCGCCTATGTCCTGGGTTGGTTCGAAGTCGACGGGGGTTCTTGTTATGTGGCAGCAACGGATTTGTTACTTGCAGTAGTTTCTTCTTTACTACTCTCGAGTTCTTCTATAGTGGTTCGGAGGATTCTGGGAGACTTCCTACATTCTCTGAAGGTTCCCTGATTCTTTTTATAACGTATCGGGGAAGTATTTTTTTCTCTATTTAAGACTAAGTTCTCTGAAGAGAGCAAGGTTCGTAGGAGAAGATAAAGACTTGTTCTTACGGTAATTTACTGCTAAAATGTTACAGGTAATGCTCAGCCTCTAAGTTAGATCAGTCTAGTCAAAATGAACATGGAAGAAATGTTGTGGGTTTATATACCCATAATTTGCTAACATCATTATTATTAAAGGTTGACTGGTGTCGTTTCTCTTCTCTATAGGCTGCGTTATTTTTGCAAAATATTTGAAAATAAAATAAATTCTTTGCTGTGGCAATGGTTAAATGGATAAACAGAATATTGAAAGAGGAAACTATATTTTTATCTTAAACAGCGTATTTTCAGATCTGATGGTTTCCTGATCTGCCGAGTTAATTAGAAGTGGAAATTGAACTATGCATCTTTATACTAAGATATGCATATGAGCCAAATTAAAGGTTTAAGATTTACAATTAAATGCTTAGGCAAGATACGACTTCACCCTCCACAACGAACAGGAATGCATACAAAACACGAAATTGCAAAATACAATCAAGATTCATTATCAAGGTAAATCTAAAAAAATTATTAAGAAATTTTGAAAAGAACAAGTCACCATTATTTGGCAAATAGGAAGCAAATCAAAAATTTATCCAAACGAAAAAATAATAAAAAATAATAACATATCGCCGAGTGTACATTCCTAAATGGCGACATAATATCGGGTCGTGCATTGAGTACAACCAAAGTACATCACTGAGTACATTGTAATTTTGGTTTACAATAACAATGATTATAATTATCAATTAATTCACATTCACTCATTATAATTCAGGCATTATCTATAAAATTGGTTGTAAACAATGTGATTCCTTTTATATTGGTCAGACGGGAAAGGATTTGCACACACGTGTAAAACAGCATCAATATTCCGTTAGAACGGGACAGTCGTCCTGTGCCCGTTTTGTCCATTTGTCAGAGTTATCCCATTGTATTGATTGGAATAATGCTTCAGTTTTGTTTCACTCTTGCAACATTGTTCATAGAAATATTCTTGAGTCTGCTATTATCCAACTTACAAATAACTTTAACATGAACAAAGGTCTTTTTCAACTCGATCCCGTTGTTTTGAATTCGTTCAGAACGGATATAGAAAAGAGGGGTAGAGTGCTAAAACTTTGGTGATTTTCCCTTATAAATTTGTATGCTCCTCTTACAATTTTTATTTTTCAATTTATTTTTATTTTTTATTTTTTTTGTGACCTATATATTATTCAGGCATTATCTATAAAATTGGTTGTAAACAATCCATTTGATCTTGTGTTGAATTCTGGCAAAGTGCTAAAATTTGTAGTTTTCCTTACAAATTTTTATGCTCCTCCCATAATTTTTATTTCTATATTTATTATATATGTACATATATATTTTTTTTTGTAACCCATATATAGTCTTGTATTGAACTCTTTATTTACTTCAGTGTTCCTGAGGATGTGATTAGACGAAAGCGCTTGAGCACCACTCTGTGTTTGTTTCATTTCCTTCGTGGTTTTATTCATCATATATATATATATATTATATAAATGTTAACCACTCCGCCTATGTCCTGGGTTGGTTCGAAGTCGACGGGGGTTCTGGTTTGGTGGCAGCAACGGATTTGTTACTTGCAGTAGTTTCTTCTTTACTACTCTCGAGTTCTTCTATAGTGGTTCGGAGGATTCTGGGAGGCTTCCTAAATTCTCTGAAGGTTCCCTGATTCTTTTTATAAAGTATCGGGGAAGCATTTTTTCTCTATTTAAGACTAAGTTCTCTGAAGAGAGCAAGGTTCGTAGGAGAAGATAAACACTTGTTCTTACGGTAATTTACTGCTAAAATGTTACATGTAATGCTCAGCCTCTAAATTGGATCAGTCTAGTCAAAATGAACATGGAAGAAATGTTGTGGGTTTATATACCTATAATTTGCTAACAGCATTATTATTAAAGGTTGACTGGTGTCGTTTCTATTCTCTATAGGCTGCGTTATTTTTGCAAAATATTTGAAAATAAAATAAATTCTTTGCTGTGGCAATGGTTAAACAGATAAACAGAATATTGAAAGAGGAAACTATATTTTTATCTTAAACCGCGTATTTTCAGATCTGATGGTTTCCTGATCTGCCGAGTTAATTAGAAGTGGAAATTGAACTATGCATCTTTATACTAAGATATGCATATGAGCCAAAATTAAAGGTTTAAGATTTACAATTAAATGCTTAGGCAAGATACGACTTCACCCTCCACAACGAACAGAGAATGCATACAAAACACGAACATTGCAAAATACATCAAGATTCATTATCAAGCTAAATCTAAAAAAATTATTAAGAAATTTTGAAAAGAACAAGTCACCAATTATTTGGCAAAATAGGAAGCAATCAAAATTTATCCCAACGAAAAAATAATAAAAAAATAATAACAATATCGCCGAGTGTACATTCCTAAATGGCGACATAATATCGGGTCGTGCATTGAGTACAACCAAAGTACATCACTGAGTACATTGTAATTTTGGTTTACAATAACAATGATTATAATTATCAATTAATTCACATTCACTCATTATAATTCAGGCATTATCTATAAAATTGGTTGTAAACAATGTGATTCCTTTTATATTGGTCAGACGGGAAAGGATTTGCACACACGTGTAAAACAGCATCAATATATGCTTCAGTTCTGTTTCACTCTTGCAACATCGTTCATAGAAATATTCTTGAGTCTGCTATTATCCAACATTCATATAACTTTAACATGAACAAAGGTCTTTTTCAACTCGATCCCGTTGTTTTGAATTCGTTCAGAACGGATATAGACAAAAGGGGTAGAGTGCTAAAACTTTGGTAATTGCTCCTCTTACAATTTTTATTTTTCAATTTATTTATATTTTTTATTTTTTTTGTGACCTATATATTATTCAGGCATTATCTATAAAATTGGTTATAAACAATCCATTTGATCTTGTGTTGAATTCGGGCAAAGTGCTAAAATTAGTAGTTTTCCTTACAAATTTTTATGCTCATCACATAATTTTTATTTCTATATTTTTTATATATGTATATATAT
>JAJOZX010021062.1:0-7500 GCA_023014485.1 Bathynomus jamesi
TACAACCCGTTATTTCTAGTCCTATTATATTGAGATATTTCGAAAAAGCTCTCTCTATCTACGTTATCGAACCCATTCATAATTTTGAAAACCTGATTAGATACCCCTTAACCTCCTAGTCTCGAGTGTTGTCAATTTTAAACTCCTTAAGCCCATCCTCGTACGACTTTGACCTAAGCGACGGAATCATCTTAGTTGCTCGTCTTTGAACTCTCTCGATTTTGTCTATCTTTGCGCATATGCGGATTCAAAATTGGACCGCGTACTCCAAATGGGGTCTAACTAATGATTTATAAGAGGAACTATAATATCGCGCGATTGTACTCAAAATTTCGAGCTATAGAACCTAACACTTTGTTCGCCTATTGACCGCTGCTGTACTTTGTTTCGCTACTTTTAAATCACCAGTGACTATAACTCCTAAATCTTTTCTGCTCTACGCATGTTAACTCTTCCCTGACATACTATACGCAAATTAACCGTTTGCGAACATATATGCAAAATTTTGCACTTATCAACGTTAAATCTCGTTTAGCCATGTGACTGACCAATCAACGATTTTATTCAGATCTTCCTGAATTTTACATCTATCCTCGTCATTAATCCCCTACCACCCAGCTTCGTGTTATCGCAAACTTTGAAAACTGTATGACTAGGCCGACATCTAAATCGTTAATATATATAAGAAAAAGCAAGGGACCCAATACAGAACCTGAGGAACGCCATTCGCTTCATTACCCCAACACGACTCCGCTCCATCAACGACCACCCTCTGTTTCCTACCTCGCAACCACTCTTCTAGCCGATTTATTACTACACCCCTGATTCATGAGCCTTAGTTTTTTCAATGAGTCTTTTGTGCGGCACGGTGTCAAACGCTTTTGAAAATCTAAAATACACTACATCAACCGCCCGATGTCTATCGTAAACGTCAACCACACTTTGGAAAATTCTGAAAGATTAGTTAAGCAAGATTGTTTCGCCTAAAAACCGTGCTGCGTATTCTAACTAGCTTATGCACTTCTAAGTGTTCGACTATACAATCCTAATTATTGATTCCAGTAGCTTACCTACAACAGACGTTAAACTGATGGCCTATAATTTTCCCGCCGCCCTTTATCGCCTTTCTTAAAGATAGGTGTTACATTTGCTAACTTGAAATTATCTGGTACGCACCCCTCAGAAATAGACGCATTAAAATCTTTATTAGCGGCACAATGCTATCTTTTAATTCTTTTAGTTGTATGGGATATATGGAATCCGGACCCGGTGATTTACGCGTTTTCATTTTATCAATATAGCGCATTACCTCCCCTTCACTACGACAATATTATCCAAAATATTACCATTATCAAAAGGTATTATGCTATGACCGTAGGGAATTCGTTACATCTTCTATAGTAAAAATGACGTAAAAAATTCATTTAGCAAGGTAGCCATTTCCTTGTTTTCAGAAACTAGATCTCCGTTAGATTTTCAAAGGCCCCAAGACGCTTTTTACTGATTTCTATTATTGACGTATTGAAAGAATCGCTTGGGGTTTTCTTTACCGTCACGAGCTATGGAGATTTCAAATTCGCGCTTGGACTTTTTTATTACACTTTCGCTTCACGCCTAGAGATATGTAGTTGTTTCGTAACCACAAATTGTCTTTATCGCACTTATGTAGCCTATAAGCTCTATCTCTACTCTTTATAATGTCTCCTACTCTAGAAGTAAACCACAAGGGCTTGTTGTTTACTTTCGCACGCTTAATTTGTACGTACACATTTCTCATTTATAGTCCTAAATACTGTTTCGAATGATTCCACATTAGTTTGAGTTGGAGTTCCCATCACTTTTCCCAATTGACGTGTGACAATTTATTTCGAAATTTACTAAAGTCTGCGTGCTGGAAAGTAGGAATTTTCGTCGAGTTAGCTGGTTCGAGTGACTTACTGAGAGGACAAACTCTCACCATATTGTGATCGCTATTGCCCAACGGTTCTATTATTTAAAGGTCAGTAATTAGCCTATCATCCGTAGTTATTACTAAATCTAAAATACTGTCCAACCTCGTAGGTTCCCCAACCTTTTGAATAAGAAAGCTATCCTCGAGAAAATTAACTAACGATTACCTTCCGCGTCTCCCTGCATTGTATCGTAATTTACGTTAGCGCAATTAAAGTCACCCTAACTAAAGCCTGCTCACTACCGATTATTCGCTTTAGTTCACGATATAACGCTTCGTCCGTATCAGCTGTTTGATTAGGGGGCCTATATATAACCGCAACAAGAAGTTTGAAATCGTTCAATTTAAGTTCTGCTATAGTCGAATCTATCGGTTCTGGAATTGTGTGCTTTACTTCTATAACGTTCGCTATATTATCTTTGATATACAACATAACACCGCCTCCTCGCCTACCTATTCTGTTTTTAACAAAAAGTCTAACCTTTAATTTGATACTCCCCTACAAAGTCACGAGTTTCAGTGCTAAGCCACGATTCATTTATCGCAATTACATTAGTCTTTACAAGCAATTAAAGAAAAAATTCGTTTATTTTATTTCGTAGGCTACGAGCATTAACCCTTTGCCTGTCCGGTGCATCACATGTGATACATGCATCACATATGATAAACAGAGCGCATCATAAATAATATTTAGTGTGATACATTCTATGATCACATATTACCCACCAACTAAACCAAATAAACCTCTTACAACCAAAAGTCTGAAAACAAGCATGGACGTTTGGACCAAACTTGTGAAAATGCTTTGGACAGGCAAAGGGTTAAGGATAGAACCTTCAAATTGTTTGCAATTGCGACAACTTCGCGAGCGCAGTGGAAATTTATGGAATTTACGCTGGGACCGTTCGAGTTACGGCAGCCTGAAAAGAAGACAGTATTATGAAATAGTCTTCCTAAACGCGCAGCTCCTACGTCATTAACATGAAGTCCATCTCCGAGGAACAAGTCCCTCCTGCCGCAGAAACTGTTCCAAAAATTCTCAAAATGCACTCCTTCCTGTTGGCAAAAGAGACTTTAGGTTATTGTTAATATAGGTCGCCTTGCTGTAGAAATCGTTACGATGGATAGTTCGAGTAAGTATACCTGTTAAAACAATCTTATTAGTTTTTTCCTTTAATCGCTCTAGTAAGTCCCTGTACCTAGCCAGCAGTTCTTCCGATCTAGAATTTAAAACGTTATTAGTACCGACATGAATAACATACGTTGTGTCCTCGGAGGTACCATCTGTAAATTGGTCAACACTATTAGTTATATCCTCCACCCTTGCACCAGGGTAGCAGTAACGGCGCCTACGACGAGGGTTTCTCCCACAGAATTCCTTGAGCTGTCCTCGAACAATGGAATCGCCAACGAGTCGTATTTCCGGTTCATCATCATCTTCAAAACCTAAAACAGAAAACTTATTGTTTGTTATTACTGGTAGACATGTCTTAGGTTTTCTCAATGGGGCTCCATTACGCACTCGAACGAAGGGTTGGGAACTAGGAGAAGAGAGAGGGCTATTAATACTATTTATATTATTAATAGAAACTGAGGCAGGAGGGATCGCAACTGGAGTCTCAAGGGATTCTAATTTTGCCGTCAGGAGCATCACCCTTTCTTCAAGGCTTACTCTGGCCTCCTTCTCACGTTCTAACTCGTCCCTCAGCACTTCTAAGTTTGAGCACCACCTGCAAACTAACTGTTCATTATTATTAGTCATTGTAAACGCGTAAGCGGCAAATTTCCCTTCACAGCGACTGCAAGTACTTGACGGGGGTGCCATGCTTTTAATTAGTTAAAAAACAAAAAAACACAAAACGAGCGTTTGGAAATTAATAAATTACAACGTAGGTCTACCGCGTGCATATTGTGCCGTCACCTGCGAAAACCCGCAAAATTGTTCTTGAAACGCAGAAATAGGTTCTTGTAACAATTTTATGCTAAATGAATATATAATTAAGCTACCGACGAAAGAAATGTTAAAGAAAAAAGTATTAAATTAAACTTATCTGGTCGCTGTTTACATACTTAATCCCTTTTTTCCCACGGTAGGTGACCCTTTTGGAGGTCAGGTAGTGTGTGAAGGAAAAATGAACCTTAAGAAACTACGTTTCTGATAGATTTGAAAAACAACAAAGGTAAACCAAGGGAATTTCAACCTTATGAAACCTCGTGTAGTAATAGATAGATTCGGGAACAAACAAGGCAATAGCCTTGGTTTAGTTAAGTAATATAGTAATGAATAAATTCAATAAATGAAATATATTCGTTAATGAATTAGTAACACGAAGTAATTTAGTTAAGAATGCACCAAACACTTTTTTTTTTTTAAACACGAACGAAAACCACTTATTCACTTGGTAACACTTGACATTCGATAAAATACGTCTGTTCACAAGGAAAGACTGATCACCAATATAACACATATATATAATATATATAATATACATTATATACAGGGTGGGCGGAAAGTAGCTCCCTATTTTGGATTGGTAAAAAAATACGTATATTATCCATTTATTTCAGAAGAAATAATATGAAAAGGTAGGCATACATGGTAGGTTTTCTCTGAAATTCAATGTGGGCTCCAACTCTTTCCACCAGCTTCTGGAGCCGCCCAGGAATGGCGTCCACTGACTTTAGCAGGAACTCCGGCGGGATGAGGACATGACTTCCCGAATTCGGTCCTCCAGTTCTTCCAATGTCCTCGGTTTGGTGCGGTAGACTTCTTCCTTTACCCACCCCCAAAGAAAGAAGTCGCACGGTGTCAAGTCGGGGCTCCTGGCTGGTCATTGATGTGGACCACGACGACCCATCCAACGCCCAGGGAAGTGGGCATCCAGCCACTCACGGACAACAAGAGCGAAGTGCGGAGGGGCGCCATCTTGCATAAATATCAGATCGTCGATGTTCTCCCATGTGCTGACAACCGGCCAGACCTCGTTTCGCAACATAGCAAGGTACCGCTCAGCATTCATGGTGTTGCGCAGAAGGAACGGGCCCACAACCTGATCTGAGGTCATACCACACCACACCGTTACACTGAACCGATTCTGCCGTTTTTCAGCGGTAACCGTGCGACTTCTTTCTTTGGGGGTGGGTAAAGGAAGAAGTCTACCGCACCAAACCGAGGACATTGGAAGAACTGGAGGACCGAATTCGGGAAGTCATGTCCTCCATCCCGCCGGAGTTCCTGCTAAAGTCAGTGGACGCCATTCCTGGGCGGCTCCAGAAGCTGGTGGAAAGAGTTGGAGCCCACATTGAATTTCAGAGAAAACCTACCATGTATGCCTACCTTTTCATATTATTTCTTCTGAAATAAATGGATAATATACGTATTTTTTTACCAATCCAAAATAGGGAGCTACTTTCCGCCCACCCTGTATATATATATATATATATATATATATATATATATATATATATATATATTATATATGAAATATATATATATATATATATATAGGGTGTCCCAGGAGGAAATGTCAAGAATGCACCATTTGACTCTTTGGGTATTTCTAAGTAGAAAGTATTATATCGACATGTGCCTGATTCCCAACCGTTACCGAGATACAGGCCTCTACATTTGGGTAACTAAAACATAATAAAAGCCGATCTTAGATAATATTCAATGACATTTAATGATACATTGGCAACTGTGCAGATCCACACATTATTTATTTACATTATTTTTTTGTCTGGGGGTTCTTGAACAGTAACGTTTATCAGCGGGGTAAGCCCGAAACTAGGGAGCAGTTGGTTGCACGTTCATAAACCTCAGAAATGAACTTCCGCGTTTTCCTTGGCAAGACTCAATGGATCGGAGGCTCGCGGCGTGCATTGAAGGAGGGGGTCACTTTGAAACCATTCTGCAATAAGTGCAAGTGTATTGTATGTTTGTACTTTTTAAAACACAAGTGTCATTAAGTAGTATCGAAGATCGCCTTTTTATTATGTTTTAATTACCCAAATGTAGAGGCCTGTATCTCGGTAACGGTTGGGAATCAGACCCATATCGATATAATACTTTCTACTTAGAAATACCCAGAGCGAAATGGTGCATTCTTGACATTTCCTCCTGGGACACCCTATATATATATATATATATATATATATACAAGGTGTCCGAGAATTATCTGTACAAGTTTTGGCTGTTATTAAAAGACAACCATGAAGTGTAGAAATTCCAGTGTTGTCCCATTTTACAGAGAATCTCTAAGTTTTTTCTGATACCAAGTTTTGACAAGTTTTTTAGAAATTCCAGTGTGTCCGAAAATTATCTGTACAATTTCATCTTTTAATAAAATTCCTGATAACACACGTAAAATTCTTAAACAAGATTATTTAGAACCTGTATTTTCAAGTTTCTTTTATTAAGTAACGTTGTTACAAACATTCGATATGTGCACCATTAGTGATTTGCAAAACATCCAATCGATACTCCAAATGTTGCCATGTACGCTGCAGCATATCCACATCAATTCGCTCAATAGCAGCTGTGATTCTTGCTTTTAAATCATCAATGTCTGTCACCCGCGTACATTTCTAAAAAACTTGTCAAAACGTGGTATCAGAAAAAACTTAATGAGATTCTCTGTAAAATGGGACAACACTGGAATTTCTACAATTCATGGTTGACTTTTAATAGCCAAAAATTGTACAGATAATTCTCGGACACCTGGTATGTATATGTATATGTATATATATATATATATATATATATATATATATATATATATATATATATATATAAGATACACATATATATATATATAAAATATATATATATATATACATATAAAATACATATATAATATATATAAAATACAAATATATAATATATAAAAAATATATATAAAATATATATAAAATATTTACATATATATATATATATATATGAAATATATATATATATAATATATATAATATATATAAAATATATATATATATATAATATATATAAAATACAAAACATATATATATTATATATATATATAATTATAAATACATATATAAAATATATGAATATATATATATATATAAAATATATTATATATTATATATATATATATAATATATATATATGGGAATAACAGGAAAAGTAGGGAAATGGATATATAATTTCCTTAGTGAGTGGAGGCAAGTCGTTACAGTACAAGGAGTATCAGAATCAGAATCAGAGGTCCTCAGCTCGGTACCACAAGGAACAGTATTAACTCCACTATTCTTCATAATCATGCTAACTGACATAGATGAGTACGTTACCAGAGACAGGACAGTAACATCTTTTGTGGATGACACAAAGATCAGTAGAAAAATAAGAAACCCAGAAGACACAGGATCTCTACAAACCGACATAAACAAAATCTACAAGTGGACGGAAGACAACAATATGAAGTTTAACACCGAGAAATTTCAGCTATTACGGTACGAAAAAAGACAAGACCTAAAGTCCATGGAATATTATACCCCAAATGGACAGGAAATTCAGAGAAATTTCAGCGCAA
>JAJOZX010021062.1:12500-17500 GCA_023014485.1 Bathynomus jamesi
CGGAAAATATAGTTCATAGGGCTTTACTTTATTGGGAGCCAAAAGCTCTAAGAATTCCATATTTTTAAGGGACTTAAATCGCTCTTTCATTTGCTCAATGATATTATCACAAAGTTCAAAGTAGACTTGTCGGTAGCTCGTCTCTATTGGGGTGCTACTTTTTTTTCTTGAGGAAGGAAAACCAAAATCTTCAACAACGGTTTTCCATATTTCATCGAACATCGAATCTCTAATTTCTTGAATTTTGGATATTGTGATTTCAACCGTATTCGAGCCAAAAATGATGTTCATAGATTTGTTTTGCAAAATTTTAAACAAATACTCAGTTAATGGAAAAATTTTAGAAAACACTTTCAATAAAAAATTGAAATCAAAAGAGTCCAACGCTACAGATAAACCTCTTGCTTCATTCTTTGTTTTATCATCAAACATCTTTGGATTTTCTTGAATAATCGAAAAGACTCTTTAAACTTTGTCTATTCTCTTTGACAGTTTCAACTAATCTAGAAGAGTAATTCCACCTTGTCGGAGCAAGCTTAGGAAAGCGTTTGCCAACTATACTATCAAGCAAGTTTGTTCGCTTTGTAGAGCTGCTAAAAAATGATGATAAACTGGCTAACATTGAAAAGAATGAGTTACATTTAGAAATGTGTGAAACTGCTTGGCTTAATACAAGGTTAAGCTTATGAGCGTAACAATGTATGAAAAGAGCTTCTGGGGCAGAATCCTTTACCTTTTTTTGAACACCATTAAGTTCGCTTGCCATAACTGCAGCACCATCGTATGATTGCGCGACTAACTTTTTTAAACAACCCAACTCATTTAATTCCTTCAACACCAACGCGGATATATCGTTAGCACTTCTACCTTCACTTACATTAGTAAATCCTAAGAATCGTTCACAAATGTTTCCATTCGCATTGACGTAACGCACAACGGTAGAAAGTTGTGAACAACAACTAACATCGGAAGTTTCATCCAAAAGAACTGCAACATGCTTGCATTTTGCAAGCTCATTTTTTATTTCATGTAAAAGTACAGAACTTACTGAGTCTATTATATCATTTTGTATTGTTTTAGATAGTCCTTTAAAAACTGTAGCACCCTTTAAATGCGTTTCCAGTTTTTCATCATACTCAGCTAAACAATGGGCAAACTCGATGAAGTTTCCTCTATTTTCAGATAACTCACTTTCATCATGACCACGAAATGCAAGTTCTTGTGTTCCTAATAAACACGTTATTCTGATTAGTCTCTTTAAAATTTCTCTATTTTTCAATACCTCTTCATTGTGTTTACTAATAGCAACTTCCTTTTGTTTGTCAAGTGCCAAGTCAATTCGACTTATTCCAAATTGTTTCAAATCAAAATGTGCTTGAATATGACTTACTGCTTTTTCGTGACGTGAAATTGCCGTATGTATGTTATTTAAATCTTCGTAGCCTCTATTCACTTCGCTCCACACAGAATTTTCTCTTGAAAATAATATACATGGCCAACAGTAGAGTTTGTTTGTTATTACTACCACACAACCAACGGACACTATCATAAAGTTGGTAGTTAAATTTTCTTATAAATCCTTTGTTCACTTTGGTCAAATTTATTTTTGGGGTAGGCTTTCCATTGCGTATTAGAAGCTTTTTTTCATCAAAAGTGAGCGTTTGAAATGGTTTCGTTTTCAATTCATGAATTATATCAAAATCTGGATCGTCAGCCATTGCTAAAGGGGTAATTTATCATCTAAATAAATAATTTATACAATTAGTCACTTACACAAATATTTGCATCACTGTACGTAAAAGATAAAAAGTTAATACGCTATCAACAAAGATTAATCACAAATTCACAACTTATCATTAAGTCTGAAGTAAAACTAAGTTGGAAAATTAAACAAATGCGCTAATTGGTAACTCTACAATCGAAAATGATGCCACTTTTTGCAGATTTGATTTTCAAACTACAGTCACCATGCAATTATAGTTCTTATAAATAAAGCATAAGATTCTTTTTCCATTGTTTTATTATTCGTGAAATCACTACTCAGATTGATTACGCCGTCAGAATGTGATATCATTAAAACATGTTAATTTATTCATTTTCATGTAGAATATTACTAATATTAATGCACTTTTACATTCATAAATACAATTTTAATAAATGCATTCCAAAAATGTGAAAAATAACGGAGAAAGTAATTGTTATTTCAACTACTTGTACATAAAGGTCAATATTGCTCGTCCTTTGGCTCGGGTTACGCCTTTGTTTTCTATTTCGAATCGGTGATTTTTACTCCTGTGGAAAATAAATACTGTATTCAGTTTAGATTTTCAGTAAATAAATTCATAAAAAAAATCTTTAAGCTATTTTTAATGAAAACCTAAAACTGAATATTTATAAAAAAATCGACTAGAACACATTTAAATGATGAACTTAAATAATAATTGCCATCAAGAGATTAAATAATAAATAATAATTTTAACTTATTTTTTTAACTTAAATAATAATTTTAAATTCATTGAGTATTTTATTTACGCATGCATTGCATGCATTGCATTCATTAAGAAGCCGCCCCTGATATATATACATATATATATAATATATATAATATATATATATCCATATATAATATATATATAATATACATATAATATATATATAACATAAATATATATAAGCACACCGGACAAAAAATTAGTCACCCCTAATAGCACCGATAGTAGGAAGTTCAAGGTCACACAGAGGGCGCTGATGTAGCATTGGTAAGTGACAAGTAGCGGTGACGTAGCACACAGGATCAGATGTTTCGTGAGGTGGTGAAGAACAAAGTGTGTTGGATATAGTCTGCAAATGGGTCGTGAGGCAGACGTTACTCAGTGGCAAAAGGAGCCATCGTGTTTGGCAGAGCCCACAGACACAAAATGTCTGAAGTAGCCCAATTTGTTGGTGTGTCAACGCGTACTGTCCAGCGAGTTTACAAAGAGTGGGTAGTTCGCAATCAACTGACAATCGGCGTAACTGTGGCCGGAAAACAATTCTCGACAATAGGGGCCGCCGCCATGTTTCTCGTCTAGTAACTGCAAATCGTTTTCAAACCAGAGAACAATTGCTCAAGAAACCAATGAGGTTCTCCAGCGACCAATTTCCGAACGGACATTGCGACGAGAACTGCATGCGATGGACATCTGGAGCAGGGTACCACGGAATAGGCCGCTGTTAACAGCAAGTCACAAATTGGCACGTTATAAATGGGCTCAGAGGCACAAAAACTGGACTGCGGCAGATTGGAAACGTGTAATTTGGTCCGATGAGTCCCCGTTTTTGTTTGTTCTCCAATGATGGGAGGCGACGAGTACACCGCAGGTCCAATGAAGCTTTTAATCATGAATGCGTCGAAGGTGTTGTTCAGGCTGGAAACAGAAAGTGAAGCGCAGGACTCTGGCGGAACTTCGGGACCGGCTGATGAACGAGTGGCAGCAAATCGATGTTCAGTACATGCACAACCTCGTAGAGTCTCTGCCTCGGATTCGTGCGGTTATCAGGCCAGAGGCGCCGTCACACGTTATTAGGTACATTCTGAGAGGGGTGACTAATTTTTGTCTGGTGTGCATATATACATGTATAATATATACATGTATAATATATACATGTATATATATACATGTATAATATATACATGTATAATATATACATGATAATATATACATGTATAATATATACATGTATAATATATACATGTATAATTATACATGTATAATAATATACATGTATAATATATACATGTATAATATATACATATATACATGTATAATATATACATGTATAATATATACATATATACATGTATAATATATACATATATACATGTATAATATATACATATATACATGTATAATATATACATATATACATGTATAATATATACATATATACATGTATAATATATACATATATACATGTATAATATATACATATATACATGTAATATATAACATATATACATGTATAATATATACATATATACATGTATAATATATACATATATACATGTATATATATACATATATACATTAGGGTGTCCCAGCCTCACATGTGAAAATAAAAATTTGCAAGAGTCAAATCGCACACCCCTTTAATTAATTACACTTGAAGAAAGGAAAACATGGGCGAAATTTCATTGGCCTATTAGGAGGGGAAGGGTCCCCTCATTGACCTTGTTTATTCGACCCTATATGAACAAACGTAAATGCTCAGCATTAATCTTCTAGAATGGAAGAATGAAATGTAAATTCTTTCTAATGACTAAATTAAAGGAAATGGAAATTCTTCCTAATGGCACATTTCATTTCGGGGGACAGAGGATCTTTTTGTCTGCTGAGGGGAACTGCTGCGGTGGTATTCGACGACTTGGTACACGAGCTGCCGTTCCTCCTCGTTTTTTTGTCAGGCCCTCGTTGAAATCTTCCGCCAGTTTTCACCGCCTGTTCTGCCGTGTCGTTCACAGACTTCAACGATGGTGCACATCCTTCGAGATCTTTGGGGGTTTTTGGAACCAGCAGCTTCAGGCAATGAAAAAGGTTTTGAGTCCTTTTCGTGACCAAGGTGCTCAAATCCGACCATCTCACGGTCAAGACACTCTTTCCCTCCAGCCGACGCAGATCTTTTGGTTTTCGGTCTTCTTGTGCAGGTTTTGGAGCATGGCCGTCTTCTCTGCATCGGTGGTTTTAGAGAACATAGCGAGTCCGGCTAAATCTTCGCTTAGGTACCAGAGGTGGCCCGGAATTTCGTCAATGCGGCGGTACCTACATCATGATCCACCGCCTTGTACCACTCTAGGTCCTCCAACAGCTCCAGGTCATTGACGGGCGCGTCCGCCGTCAATGGAGCCTCGAACCACCTCTGGAGGTAGATGGTGACGGCAAAGACGTTTATCCTGCGTAGTGACCGGACCTCGTGAGTGGTCAGGTGGAATTGGCTTCGGAAGATGAACATCTTAAGACAGT
>JAJOZX010021062.1:25000-28906 GCA_023014485.1 Bathynomus jamesi
TCCGCCAGGGGGGCGACAGATCGAAGGAGAACGGCAGAATAGAGGGTGGGGGGATCCCCAGGACGAGAAAATCTCGGCCAGAGAGGCAGCGAAATGCCACGTGTCAGGCGGGGTAGCGCCTGGGAGATCGCGGAGAAGAGTAGGGACTTCGGGAGGCGGCAGATGCGAAGGTAACACTTCGCCATGAGAAGGCCCGGCGAAGGGCCAGGGGGGGGGTGTCCACAGTCCACCTGAAGACTAGCGACAGGGGACGAGCGGAAGGCACCCGACGCCAGGCGAAGGCCACGGTGGAGAAGAGGATCCAGCATACGGAGTGCCGGAGAGAGGCGGAGCTGTAGAACCACACAGCCGTAGTCGACACGGATTGCTCCAGGGAGGTGTACAGGCGCAGCAGAGTACGCCTGTCCGCCCCCAGGTCGTGTGGACAGATGACCCAAAGGGAGAGGGGTGCGGCGAGATGTTTGCCGCAACCGCCTAAGGTGTGGAACCCAACCGAAAAATCCGTCGAGGGTCATACCCAGGAATCTAACGGATGGGACGAGGGGAAGAGGAGTGCCGGCAAGGGTAAGAGCGAAGGTATGCGACAGACGGAGGCGCCGAGGACGGAAAAGCATACTGGAAGACTTAGAGGGTGAGAAAGCATAGCCAACCGAGGACGCCCAGCGAACCACCGCATTGATGGCTAGTGGAGCCGACGTTCAGCCAAAGACGGGAGGCGGCCAGAGCAATAGATAGCCAGGCTCATCGGCATAGAGGGAGCTACGAACGGATGTAGGCAGGACCGTAGCGACTGTGTTCATCACGAGTGAGAAACACAAGACGCTAAGGACCACTACCCTGAGGGACACCCTCCTCCAACGGAAAGCGGTCAGAGAGGGCAGAACCGATGCGGACGCGGAAAGAACGGGCGGACAAGAAGTTATAAATAAAGGAAGGGAGAAAGCCTACGAAACCCAGGGAGCGTAAGCAGTCGAAGACCGCGCTCCGCCGGGTAGTATCGTAGGCCTTCTGGAGGTCGAAAAAGACGGCGAGTACAAATTGACGCCGGGAGAAAGCCTCCTGCACGTCATGGCTAAGAGAGAGGAGGGGATCGGTGGTAGACCGGAAGCGCCGGAAATCAGCCTGGGTAGCAGGGTACTGGTCACTCGCCTCCAAGGTAAAGGACAGCGCGAGGCGACCATCGCCTCCATCACCTTGCAGGCACAGCATGTTAGGGAAATGGGGCGATAGTTCGACGGGAGTGAGGGGTCTTTATCGGGCTTCGGGATGGGGACGACGATGGACTCACGCCATCGGTCCGGAAATGAACCCTCCAACCAAATCCGGTTATAGAGGTCCAGTAGAAAAGCTGAGAGCAGAGGGGTGGAGATGCCGTAAAAGGTCATAGGGGATATTATCGGGGCCGGGGCGGAGGAAGCGTCGGGGGCGGAGGGCCTCCCGAAGCTGTCATGTGGAAGAGGTTGATTATAGGGTCATTCCTATGAGGTGGAAATTCCGGTGGGTCGCGGCGGGAGTGGGGGGAATCGGAACACTGGAGATGGCTGCAAGTGCGCCGCGAGTGCGTTCGCGACGGCCTCCGGATTCGGACACGAACTCGTCGTCCCCGACCCGAAGCACCGGGGGTCGAGGGGGGACACGGGTCCCCTCAAAGCTACGCACTTGCGCCAAACAGTCAAGGGGGCAGTCGAGGAGGAGATCCCGGACACGTAACTCCGCCAGGAGGTACGCCGGGCCGTTTCAGGACCCGACGGGCCACTGCCTTCAGGCGCTGAAATTCTATCTTGTGCTCCAGCTGGCGGGTCCGGTAGAAGCGGCGGCCGGCACGGCGCCGCTCCTGAACGGCATGGGAGCACTCTGGGGTCCACCATGGGACGCTTCGCGGTCTGGGGGAGCCAGAGGTACGGGGGATGCAACTGGCGGCAGCCGAGAGGATCTTACTCTCGAGGAAGGCGAGGGCCTCATTGACGGAGGGAAAGGCAGGAATTGGTGGCGAGATCGCCGTGCCCCCCTCGGGTATGAGGCCCAGTCTGCTCGGGCGAACAGCCAGCGCGGGCGGGCAGAGGTGGGGGGAGGAGACGGGTCGGGGTAAGACACACTGGGAAATGGTCATCTGCCGGAAGAATCCGGCAGGACCTCCCAGGTGCACTCCGTCACGATTTCGAGGGAAAACCAGGGAAAGGTCGATACAGGTGAAACTGTCATGGGCCGAGTGAAGGCAGGTTGGGGAGCCATCGTTCAGAAAGGTGAACTCGAGCTCGTCCATAAGGGAGAGAAGGGTCCGGAGAGAAAGGTGGAGCAAACGTCCCCCGGCCGGGTCCCGACTGTTGAAGTCCCCGAGAATCAGAAAAGGGCGGGGAAGCTGGAGAAGGTCACGGAGAGAATCGGGTGGAGGGCGTACGTTAGGGAGAGGTAAAGAGAGCAGACCGTGAGCTGGCGCCCAAGAAAAAGGCGCACGGCCACAGCTTGCAGGACTGTACGGAGCGGGGAGGGGGCGGAAAGGGACGGAGCGGTGCACGAAGACCGCGGCGCCCCCCTCCCCGCCCCATCGAGAGGCGGGAAGGGAGCCCGCAGTAACCGGACACTCGAGGGAGGGAACGGGATCCCAGAATCGTCTCCTGAAGGCAGAAACACGCCGGACACTGGAGGCCAGGAGAGAGGAGACACTCGAGGCCTACCAGGAGCCCGCGGATGTTCCACTGCAGGAGCGAGGTATAGGGAGGGGTAGGAAGGTCAGCGTAAAGGATGATTATGGGGTGGGTGGGCCGATCGGCGGCCCGAGATTAAAGAGGGAATCGGAAAGCCCCGGAGTTCAGTGAGGGGACGCCGAACGAGGGCGAAGGCGAGGGTCCCCCCGACGAGGGGGCGATGTGGAACCAGACGCCGGCAAGTCCTCCAGAGGAGGAGTCTCCCGGACGTCCGGGGGAGAGCGATGCAGAGAAGGGGATGTGAGAGGTATCCAGAATGCCCTCTCCCTTCACCGGAGGTGCGGGGGAGGCAGGACTACGAGGGGGAGTGGAAAATAATACCTCACCCAGAGGCATTGGCAGGTCGAGGAGAGAGATGGGGCGGGTCAACGCGGGGGCGTGCACGTCCCACCCACGCCGACCAGGCGGGCGAGTTCCCCCTCCAGTGGGTCATCGACCGGGCCGGAGAGGGGTGTATCTCAGCCTCCACCACGAGGGCCGACGGGGACCCCAGGGGGAGCGTGCATAACGGTTGCGCAGTGTGGGACGGTGAGGACACCGGGGCGGTAGGGCGAAGGGGGTGTTTGTGTTTAGGAGAGGAAGGTGATGCGAGGCTTATGCCGTCGAACCTTTTCGGGGTCACCACTGGCGCGGCGCTTGCGGCCCCTATCCCTCCGTCGTGCGGCCCGCGTGGGTGACGGCGGGTCACGATCCGGAATGGGGTGGCCGAAGGCGCCGGTGGAGAGGCGTAGAAGGGGCAGGGGGGGTTGCCGACGAAGCATCGGCGTTCGCGGAGGGAGCACGTGGGGACGCGCTGGTGGTACGGGGGCCGCGGTAGGAGTCCGCTGGGCGGCAGAGGATGGACTGGGAGTAGCGGACACGGTGGGTGGAGGCGCGTTGGGAACCGCCGGTGAGGACGGGGTCCGGGAACGGAGAGCCTCGGCGTACGAGGCACCACGCGGGCCTCGCCGCCACGCAACCGCTCCCGCGCCTCCCGAGCGCTGAGAAACTCTGATGAACAGAGGGCCCGAACCTCCCTTTCAAAGAGGAAGGACGGGCAAGAGCGGGATGAAGCAGGGTGTGGTCCATGGCAGTTGGTGCAGGAAGGCGGAGCAGTACAGGGCAAGGGGTGGGAGGGCCGCCGCAGCGGACACACAACGGGGCCGGCTGACGGCAGGAGCTGCTCACGTGGCCAAACCTATTACACTGAAAACAGCGCGTG
>JAJOZX010021063.1:5000-12500 GCA_023014485.1 Bathynomus jamesi
AAAGTCCCAAAGACGTCAGTTTAAACATTTGTCTTAGTTCTGTACTACTTTTGGAAATTTAATTTAAAATAAAATTTCCTACGAAACCGGACTTAAGGAACACCCTTTATATATAATCCCTAATTAGTAATTTTATGCTTTAGAAATTTTCCGGCGAACCTCTTCCCGAAACTGCCTATCCCTAATACGATTAACGATATCCTAACTAGACGCGTAATCCCTATAACACGTACTAAAAGACGACCAAAACTACCCTGACCTCCTACTCCCCCCCCCCCTCCCCCAAATAAAAGAGCGGGGAAAAGAAGCTGAGAAAACCCTTACCTGCAGTGATTCCGCAAAATACATTGATCCCCAGTCTTTCTTCGTCAGGGTTGGAGACCAACATTTTCTTGAGGGAGTAATAGAGACCGAATTTGATGGTACCGTACGTAGCTTGTCGTAGAACCGCTGGAGCAATTCTTTAATACAAAAAAAATAAATAAATACTTCAACTATTACAGTTCAATGAAGGCCTCCTCTCAACACCTCTTCCCAAAGATTAGCAACGTTGGGTCCGTGTTCGGTAAATTGGACGATCATTGGGATGCGTGACTTACCACCTAAGCGTTCATAATGATTTATAGCGATCCCCTTTTTTTTTATAATTTAGCTCGGATTCGACGTAAACTAGCGCCCCCCCGCGAGGGGGGAACGTTAACCCCCACTAGACTATTATTATTACAGACCTTTAACGAGTGAAGAATCTCGCAATTAATTACCAGGAAACGAGACGGAGAGAGAACTCAAAACGGGACTTCCTCAAATATTTGAATGCGAGACAACGAATGCCCCACAACTCATCATGATTCCTTACCCCTGGTATAATGCCCTGATCCCTTCTTCGCTAGAAATTCTGAGTAGGGCATGAAACATGCCTTTGTATCGAGTTGCCACAACCTGTCCATCGAGTCGACCGCCTTGGATCTGTAACCGCGTTTTGGTCGTGTCTATCGGGAAAGTCCCTGAGAAAGAAATAAAAAAAAGTACAATAACCGTACTCTCACTCCCTTACACATGCGCGCGCGCACAACAGAAGTGATCGTCGAAAGGTTATCATCATCTTCGGTCAAAGATAAAGTTCGTTTCCCGGCATAATTTATCAATTTTGCCCCCCCATACTATTGTCCAATAAACAAACTCCTCCTACAACCCTCTAACACAAACATTTGATATAGATACACTCAAGGTTAGCCCAAGTAAATTCGAACCAACCTTAATAATCACTGACGAGAGGTACAACTTTTTTAAACCCAAAAACCCTCGAACAGTTTGCTTAAACAAAAGTAATGTATTTATCAACCAAACTTTCAACTGAACAAAAAACAAAAAATAAATAAATTGAGTTGGTTATAAAGTTTGCCGATTCAGCAATCCACCTTCGAGAGCGAAAACAAATTTTACTCCTTTTACGTCGATCAATTTCTGAGAGAGATTATTTTGGGTTTAAAAGAAAAAGTGTGGCATTGAATTATAACAGTGAACTGCCCCGTCATATAACCGAGGACTTGGGCATGAGGTCGGGGTCACCGACTTGAATAGCAGTGCTTAATTTGATGCCAAATCTAAAATTAAAATATACCTAAATTAACTACAGGGTGTCCATAAAGTCACGCATCATAGGAACATAAGCAATGTCTATTTATATGTCCATCAGGCCAAATATGTTTAGGAACATTAAAAGAAACGTGCGTTTTCGTTTACAAACATGTTTTGAGATTGGTGGGAATCATTTTGAACAAATAAAAAAAAATGTATTTTCTTATGATGCGTGACTTTGACACCCTGTAAATACTGCTTTTGCGGCCATTCGCCCTTGGTAGTCTGGAAGCTGGACCTCATGACCCAAAATTCTCTGTTAAAATTTTTTCTCTGCTGATTGCTCATCTTTGGGGTGTATATAATGAGATCCAGGGGTGTGTGGAGGTTACACCCTTGGGCAATTTGAGATATACAAGATGGCCACCAAGAATATGAAAATATACCGAAAATCAGTTTTCGGCATTTCTTCACCACCACTCATCGTGCAAATACAAATAATACATTCTTTTCTATGTTTTGGGCTATGGCAAATCTAATTTCATGATCATTTAACTCTAGGATTGATTAAAATCAATGTGGCGGCCATATTGTCATTAAAAATGTATTTTACAGGGCTCAATAGGGTCAAGTATTATACATATGGATGTTTAAAAAACCACAGACCAATCAATGCCCTGATATCTGCCAAATATATGCACATTACCAATTATATGAAGGAGAGAAAACTAATGTTTTTATTCTTTCCGGGTGAATGCTGGACGAGGCGTGCATATTCAAGTTTCGATATGGGGAGGAGTGCGATGACGGTATAAAGACTTCCTGTAACCATGGGATTCACGTATTCACTCTATAATCAAGTCCAGCAGGACCTATGGGATGGACTATGTACACAACTTGAACAGCAATTAGCAGACAATGAGGAGCTAAAGATACATTCCCATAAAAACTGTCTCTCTAGCTATGCATCCGTAACTAATTTTGCGAAGTACAAGTTAGATGCTGATGAACCCCAAACAATGAAGAAACTTCGTCAGTCTCGAAACCCATTTGATTTCACGAAGCAGTGTTTATATTGCGGGAAGGCCCGTGATATCGAGAAAGACCCAAAACATCCTGATAGGTGGCGCCCAGCAAATCTCTGTTGCACTACCCATTCACTGAAGCAGGATGGGAAACCCTATAAAGATTATACACCAGTACACATTTGAAAACTTGTCGATCGATTTTTACAAACTAGTTCGTGATTCTATATAATTTGAGTGCGCTGATCTCAAAAATATAGTTAGTTTTTCCCTATCACGTATGGTTTACTTACTACAGGGTGTGTCATAAATCCCCATTATCCCCAAATGTGAACCATCTTTCGAGACCAACATTGGATTGCACATGCTAAACCATAAATTTTGTTGTTATAGACTACAGTAACGCTTACATAATAATGTAGGGTAAATATATATAACAACCAGTCCCGTTCCCAGCAAAATACTCTCCCCTCCCATCAATGGGTGGTTAACATTTGGGGACAGATGAGGTATTACAACACCCCTTGTAGCACGAAATCTTTAGGTGATAGAATAAAACCTAATTAAAGCAGAATTAAATAGCTCCTAGCTCTTGGACAAGCATATTGATTGTTTATGAAAGAATAAAAAAATAACAAAGAAACAAAATATATTTACCTTCTTTACTTGCAAACATTTCAGGACTTATTCCAAAGACTTAAGACTACGAAGGTAGATCTGACTAATGACGACTAAACCGGTGCTTCTTTGATGTTTTCTTATGCTGTGCGTTAGGCTGATCTCGTTGCAGACACCAGCAGTAATCCGCCATCATATTTGTATGCCATCTTCCTTGATATCATCTTTCCATGGTTTTGATGTCCTGGTGAAATCGTTCCCCTTGCTCCTCACTGACATCTCCGAGATTTTCGGGAAAACGGTCAAGATGCGAAAATAAGAAGTGAACTTTCAGGCTCATGTTGCAGCCTAAGGCGCAAAACTTTTTAAGCATATTTTCCACCAGTCTTTCATAATTTTGGCTTCTGTAGTTTCCCCAGGAAGTTTTCAACAACATCTTTGAAACCAAGCCATGCTGCTTTTTCTTTATTGGTCATTGTGTTCAGGAAATGATCGTCTGTCAATTAACTTTCTAATCTGAGGACCTATAAAAACACCTTCCTTTATTTTCTCGTAGCTAATCTTTGGATATTTTGAACAAATGTACTTGAAAACACACCTTCTCTATTCAATGCTTTGACATACTGCTTCATCAAGCCTAACTTAATGTGCAAGGGTGGTAGGAGGATTTTATTTGGTTCAACTAGATGTTCATGTAAAATGTTTTGATCCTGGGGTAAGATTCTCTCTAGGAGGCCAAGTTTTCCTCTTACAGTGCTGGTCACGTACTCGACTATCCCATTCACAGATGAAACATGGCATCTTAGTGTATCCTGATTGCTGCCCAAGTAACATGCAAAGGACTTTGAGATCCCACACAATATCCATCTGTGATTTTGATACTGAATTTTTTCCAGAAGCAGTTTCATGTTATCATAGGTCTCTTTTAAATGAGTAGAATGGGCCACTGGGATTGATGCATATTTGTTACCGTTGTGCAGTAACACTCCTTTTAGACTGGTTTTAGAGGAATCTATAAACAACCTCCAGTCACTGGTTTGGTATTCGATGCCTAGCTTGCACACTAATCCTGTGATGTCCTTGCAAAATACCAAGGGACCATCTTCTTCGAAAAAAGGCACGAAGTCTTTCTCACGATTTCTGTACCAAGCGAAGTATGTGTCGGATGCCAATAAATTGTTCTCCTGTAATCTAGACCCAAAAGTTCTGCAGAGTCCTTAGGCAGATTCAAATCCCTGACTAAGTCATTTAGTTCGGCTTGGGTTAATGGTTTAGGATCTCGGTCAGCTGTTGGCTGTTCATAAACATCATCATTGTCTGGATTTGGAGCTGAATCAGAATCTGAATTGTATTGATCCAGACTCTCGGGTGGGCGGGGAATAGGAACTTCTGGACCATGGGGTACCGGCCTTATTGCAGATGGAAGACCTGGGTATTGAAGGCTCTCTTTATTCTTTGCATTATAACCTTTAACATTGCAAGAACAGAAGTAGCAGTCGTCGGTATGGTTTCTAGGCTCGCGCCATACCATAGGGATCCCAAATGGTAAACTTTTCTTTTTACCTTTGCTCCAATTCCTTAGTGCCGCAACACACGTAAGACAAACCTTGTGTGGAGCCCAACTTTTGTCTTGATCTCCTAATTTAATTCCAAAATAAGCATGATAAGCTCTCTTAATGAAGGTCGTTACATTTGTCCTTTGTTTTACAACAACATACCGACCACAAATATAACAAAATATGTCTGGACTATGGGTACATCCTCTAGAAGCCATTATTAAAATTTTAAAGACGTAATGTTAGAATTATCTATCTGAAAAATATGAAAAAACGAAATTAATTAAAGATAAAGGTAAAAAATTACAAAACGCCCCAAAATTGTTTTGCTAATAACTTTAAAACTGTGGGTGATAGAAAAAAACTGGTAGCATTTTTTAATTCAGCGCAGCGAACTGCTTCAGAATCACAACTCAAAATAAAGAAATCGATTTTCATGCAGACTGGTGTTATTTACTTGATAAATGCAATGCTCGCGCCGACCCCTGGGCGATTGAAGTCAGAGTGCGAATAGACAGCTCCATCAGTGACCTTCACGCGGCGGATGCGAGGTGTCACAGGGATTGTGCGCGTAAATTTCTGGGTAACAAGAACATCTTATTGGATAATTAATCAGTCTCCTTCAACTTCTAAAGGAGAGGATGATCAGGGACTGAAGCATATTATAGATGATATGTTAGGTGATAGGACACGCATATGGAACTCGGTTCAATTACATGAGTACATCGATTACTCGTTACAAATTGAGCCGCACTGGTTTAGTTGATGAACTCCGTAATTACTTTAGTGGTGAATTATTAGTTCTCTCTTCACCCGGCTATGCAAATATCATCACATTCAATAACAATGCTTTAGTCAATCTAAGGATGACGATGTAGATGATATGACCCATAGTATAAAAACTGTAGCCAAGCAGATTGTGACGGAATGCAAGGCAGTGCATTACGATAAAACCACATATATGAAGTATATTGACACTGATTTAGCTGCAGACTGCGTTTCACCAACCTTGCAATCACTACTAACCGCCGTCTCTCAGAAATTACACAGGACTCTCCCAGGGAACACAACCAAGACCATGCCCAATGTTGTAGACCGGGTTGAGCAGTTAATTTTTTGGCTTGGTATGGGCAGTCGCGATGTCAGTCGATGACAGAAGCACGTCTAAAGGTATGGTCCGCCAAGGTGGGCGAGAGTATGGCTGCTGGTGCTCCAAAAGCACAGACACTGCCTCCCACCAATGAGGCATTGCGGGAGAATGTGGCACGAGCGTACCTCCAGGTTGCTATATGGCGCAACGCACTCGAGTTGGACCCACCCGTTCTCGACTCAACTACACACGGTTGGTCAAAGGAAGACGGCTCTAACTGTCTGACCCCAACAACAGTGCCCAATGACACACCTCTGGCCCCAGCAGAGTTACTGAAACTCAAGTGTTCGTGTAGCAGTGAGCACTGAGCAGGCCTGCAGCAGTCAGCGATGTGGCTGCGAGAACAATAGCTTAGCGTGTACAATATTCCGTGATTGCCAAGGAGGCAATGCGTGTTACAACGAGTACACTATACAGGTACAACAAATTGAGAATGATGAACTCGCTAACAGTGACTAATGGATACTAAACATTGTAATTTTTATTTTCATAATTATATAGGGGTTTCTCGAGATCCTACTGATGCAATCTGCATTTGCGTACCTTCGTATTGTTAATTAATAATTGATAGATTTTTGCTATATCAATGCGTCTGTATTAAACGGCAATCGACGGGAATGGCTATAATGCTGAATTGTGTATTATGGTAGCCATCTTGAATTTTGTGTGCTGGAATAATATATCATAAGTAATTAAAATCCATGATGATGTACAGGGTGTCAGGAAATGATTGCCCCCCCCCCTGTAGAGCAAAAACTAGAAGAGATAGATAAAAACCGGCGAGACCACTTGAAAGCGTTAAAATCTGAATAAAAACCATTATATTCTATTCCTGTGATTTTAATTCTTACCATTTTTTCCCCACAGAAACCATGGCATCATCTATTTTGAACGATTCAGAGAAAAAGCGAGTTCTTGACCGCATTCGAGCTGTCACATTTCGTGAAGCAAAGGAAGCTGGTGCAACTTTCATAACTCGACACTGGGTGGCTGAGAGATTAAAAAGATCAGAAGACTTTGTCAAAAGGAATTGGAATAAGAATCCTGAAGATTGTGAAACAGAATTTCGAGGAGGAAGACCGGAGAAATTATCTCAAGAATCGAAAGACATTGTGCTTGCTGCATCACGGCGCCGAAAGAAGAGCTGCTCTGAGGTAGCGAAAGAGATACTTATCCGTCGTGGTAAGATAGTCAATCGGCAACTTGTACATCAATTTCGAGTTCGCCAAGGCTTGAGTGCTTGGCATGAAATAGCTAAGCCACGGAAGAGTGATCTTAATATTGAAGATCGGCTATGGTTTTGTATTATCTTGAGGAATGGACGGAAGACGATTTCCTTCACTTGGTCGTCAGCGATGAATTCTTCGTTTATGTCTCCAGAAAACCAAATTTTCAGAATGATCGGGTTTGGGCAACAACTCCTGATGAAGTCCCAGACGACCAGAAGTATCGAGAAATAGTAAAAAATCCAGCATGTGTGGGTGTTTTCATTATGTTCTCTATTCGGAAGCTCATCTGGGTTATCAAACCAAGAGGAACCAGTTGGGATGGGCCTTATTTTCGAAATGTAATT
>JAJOZX010021063.1:15000-18582 GCA_023014485.1 Bathynomus jamesi
TATATTACACACACATATATATACACACACATATATATACACATATATATATATATATATATATATATATATATCGTAAAGAACGACGCTTGTATAGGAGATATTCCGCGCAAGACGAGAGAGAGAACGAAACAAATGAAAAAATGAGGTAACCACCTGGGAATCGAACCCTGGATCTTCCGATTGCGCGGAATATCTCCTATACAAGCGTCGTTCTTTACGTTATTTATACTGCGTGTTCTTTGCAGTTGAATGTATAATATATATATACAGGGTGGGCCGTAAGTTTCCATACATAGGAAAAATAAACATTTTGTTATGGACAACCATTTTTATTTATATATGCTCTACATGGTTGCCATTGTTTTGAAAACACATTTCAATACGTGTTCCCCACTGTTGATGAACACGCATTAGCACAGTTGACGTTATGCTTATAATGGCGTTGGTGATACTTCCTTTAGATGATTTATGTCTCGTATCTTTTCCTGATACACCATGGCCTTCAAGTGCCCCCAAGATAGAAATCAAGGGGGGTGAGATCTGGGATCTGGGAGGCCACTCCACAGGACCACGCCGACCAATCCAAGCATCCGGAAACTGCTGCTGATCCAAATACCGACGCACGTGAAGACCATAATGAGGTGGAGCTCCATCTTGCTAGAAGTAAACTGGGAAGTTACCTTCCTCGTTTAGCAGGGATGGGAAAATCTCTTCTTGCAACATGTTAAGATACCTTTCGGCATTAAGATTTCCAATGACAAAAATTGGTCCAATAATTCTGTCACCCCATATCCCGGCCCACACCATCACTTTACCGGCACCTTGCATCTTCGTCGGACTCAGCCAGTTAGGGTTAGCATTACTCCAATAACGTATGTTTTGCCGATTAACCTCTCCATTGACGTAAAAATTTGCTTCATCAGTAAACAAGATCTTACGTCAAACGCATATTCTTAGGGTATCTGAAACATAAAAACAAACGTTTAATTTTCCTATGTATGAAACTTACGGCCCACCCTGTATATATACACACATATATATACACATATATATATATATATATTTTTTTTCTAAATCTTTCATATAAAAATATAAAAACAATAACAGGCAAAATTAATGTTTTGTTCGCAATGATTTTATTTACGAACGTTTCTTTAGAAGTCGAGGGGCATTTTATGAATGCAATTGGGCATCGGGCAAGCAATAAAGCCGAAACCCGGAACACTCGCGTCTTCTTCAACATGGTAACCACACACGCACAGCGTGCTTGCCAAGCAAGCAAAAATACCTCTTCAACTGTACATACGACTGTGTGTGCACGCGTGCAACCTCAATGACATTGATGATAAAACTCTGAAAATACCCCCCCCCCCCCCCCCCAAAAAAAAACGACTGCGCACTCACAATTCTCCCCCAAGTATTTTGAAGAAATACCTTACTTGAACCCCCATTCCCCCAATCCATTCCCGCTCCCACCCCACGTGTTTTACTAGTGATTGTCCTCTTATTCTCTCCCTCCATGCCCCCAAAACCCAACCTTTTCCTCCCCCGAAAATCCCCAAAAGTCGCTCTCGTTATCATCATTTCCAGTTACAAGAAAAAAAAACACACACAACGTTGTGACCAGTGTCGTAACACCGATTCCCGTCGATCAGCGAAGTTAAGCGACATTGGTTGTGGGTAGTAGTTGGATAGGAGACCATCCTCCGCGTCAAGATGATGCAGCGACCCGTGGTTCGAATACCACGTAAAGCTGTAGGTCCCCTCTATCATATAACGTGGATGTTGCGAAGAAAGTTAAACGACCCCAATCATTACATTACACACGAACATTTTTTTTTTTTTAAAGTTTATTAAAAATTGACAAAACGTTGTCGCCGGCACTGGCACTTTCACCTTCAAACAGTGCCAAAAAATATTGATTACACGAACACACATTTCATAAAGATTATGTAAGAATATTGTACCATTTTATTTATTAAAATGTTCTATTTGGTTATTTTTATAACAGAAGAGGGTAAGTGGGTACCTATCTATCAAGCTTTACCACCCGACTTTTTACCGACACCAACCTTAAGGATTGACGAAATAATTCACCGGCTGGATTTTATGTTTATTAAAATAATAACTAATTTAGTTAAAGATTCGAGTCTTTAGTCCGCGGCTGTTCTCAACCGGGGTGCCGTGGATATCTCCTTGGTGTGCCGCAGAAATACTGTATAAAATAAAGACTTACTTGTATTTGGCAACAAACTGGTCGTTTGAAACTCATTGGTTAAAAAAAAAATCTATTTTCACAACTTAAAAATAATTCATAACACTGTGTTGAAAATTAAGCAGGTTTAATGTTTAACAATTATTTTCAACATTTTATGTAAAAAAAAAAAAAAAAAAAAAAATTATATTTAAGTGGTGCCACGAAATATCATGTGTGTGTTTAGGGTGTCTTCAGTGAAAAAAGGGTTGAGAACCACTGCAGTTTAGGTAAGGGCGAATGACCTACAAGTAGTAGTATTATTAATAACATTATTCAATGGTCGGAGGACGACAATATGAAGTTCAATGAAGAAAAATTCCAACTTCTAAGATTTTGTAACGAAAAAGTTACAAAATAATGGATACAAAACACTACAAGACAAACGGATACCACCAAACCCACGAGTCAAGGACCTTTTCAGCAACAACGTTAACAGATGCAGAATTCAGAGAAAACTACAATATTAAAAATAATACTAGAAAAAGTATGGGAAGAGCTTCCACAAGACGAAAGCAACATCATGCCAAAATTATGCGAGTCTAGTTCTTTCTGCCCATTACTGAGTATTATTCGGTCATGCTGAGGAGTAGACACCACTGGACCAGGAAAGTACTCGGGGGGCGGGGGGCGTTAGGCGGGAGATAGGGAGTGCTGGAACTCCCGTTTCTCGCGTCACTGTCCTCCTTAGTTGATCTTTATCAGTGTCATCTACCCTGTGAGCAGTCCAGCATGCTCTCAAACACGCTTCTTCTCTATTCTGCACCATACATACATACATACATACATACATACATACTCGTACACGCGTGCATTTTACGCACTACACACTATTTTCAAATTTGTATATAAAAAAAATGGCACGAGCTTCGGAGACTTATTTCGGCTCTCCCCTCCTTACATAGCGGGAGGAACACTTTCGCAGGCGCTACCCCTTGGCCCCTGCTTCCTGCATTAAAAAAAACGCGAGCAGTACGGAAAACGAGACATTTCAACCACAAAAGCCATACAAAGGACTTTTACGCCTAAGATAAAGGAAACTAAAGGTAAAGACTACGGTCTCGACTACAAACCCTGAAACGCTACTCTGGAAAGACGCGAGCGATATATATATATATATATATATATATATATAATATATATATATATATAATATATTACATATATATATATATACGTGTGTGTGTGTGTGTGTGTGTGTGTGTGTGTGTGTGTGTGTGTGTGTGTGACAGAGCTCTTATTTATACAAATGATGGCTCCCTTCTACAACCAATCTTCTCTTTGTATTCAATACTGTGCTTAACTGTGTTAGACTGAATAAGCAA
>JAJOZX010021064.1:0-2500 GCA_023014485.1 Bathynomus jamesi
TATAGTTTCCTCTATCTTCATCTTCAATGACTCTTTCACTCCACACTTTTCTGCTTCTTAACTTATTTATCTCAGTTGCTCTCACCAAAGTCTACTTATATATCTAGTCAGGCCAAGATTATACTAAATTTTATACTCTTACGTGAAATCGAGGAAAAGTCAGTGACCTTAAATTTACAAAAATAATACAGCCATCAAGATTCTGAGCTTCGCATTCAAAGCCAAAACCAAATTTGTGAAGCTATACTTAAAATGTAGTGGATTGTGAACTTAAAGTAACTGTTATGCTCTCACTGGCTTAACCCTCGTCAGGAACCTTCAATTTATTTACGTTGTTGGAACCATGGGATCTACTGTATATAACCCCATGCCTAAAATCTTACAAAATGGTCCTGTAAAAAGTCTATAAAAAAACAATCACATGAATTAAACATTGTATTTGATATTTAAGAACTTTTACGAATAATATCATCTTTTTCAATGTTTTGACTTCCATAATGGTTCCTGATGAGGAACTATATATATATTGATAGCTTTGCTCTTACTTTTTGATAGTGAACTAATATCTTACATTCATGCATCAGTATTCGTATCAATACACCATCACATACACCTCCTTCAACATCTACACTCAAGCACTTTCAGTGCCCTTATCACGCCCATAACTTGTCCAACTTCAGTCTACTTTCAACTTCCAACGTACCTTTGCACATTGCTTCTTTTGTCAGTCAAAGACCTCTAAATTTTCTCCATTCGCCAACATATTACAGTATACAGTATGCTGACTCTATTCTCTCTCAACGACAAGAACTTTACTTTTATTTTTATTCATTCAATAATCTACTTTATATCAGCAAAACTTGTAAGTGCTCCCCTTAATTCATTCTCTGCTTCACCTTCAGTCACAAATCATACGCATATAGAGTACATTTCAAAGTCAGATTAATTCCTCTATCTATCAGTACACCATTCATTAAACATGTTATTTGTGGATATGAATCTTGGGTGATTAATTTGCGTGTGATGATTTTTGTTCGGTGTGAATGTCATGGAGCCCCTCTATACCTCGGAGTTCCCATACAGTCGCCTATCGCAACTCGTACGTAACTCGCATTCTTAACCCTGTTTCCACAAGAGATATACTATAATTAATTCTAATAATTTTCTCTTTCAACAATTTGGTGCGTCAATATTTTTCATTTCGAGAATTTTGACCTACAGTAGCTCCACTTTGAAATTGCATTTATGCAAATAAAAAGTAACACCGTACATGAGTTCTAAATTGTAAGATGTTTTAATCCTATTATCCTTGGCAGAAATGGAAATTCAAAAATTATAAGTGAATGTGAAATTTCAAAATTTAAATCACATTCGGAAAAGGCACTGGAGATTTTCACTGGCAAACAAAAATTTGATCGTGACATCTTATTCGAACATGCCATCTGGAACACGGGAGCTTTTCAGGCAGAATGAGAGGAAATAAAATTACCAATTACACATGGAAACGAAACGAGATTGAAAACAAGGAAAAATGAATGTTACATTCAGAGTTAATTTTCAAATAAAGACGATATTCTAAGTTTAATGAATTTATGAGTTGTTAAAATAGCTGTTAAAAATTTCTGACAATATGCTTTTTACGTACATATAGTATACATGCATGAACCAAGAAGCGTTTCCACTTCCAAAGGGGTGAGCACGACGCTTGAACTAGGAACTGAAAACACTCAAATCAATTAAAGACACAAAAATATAAAGGGATCATTATCGAGACTAAGTACTACCCCAACCCGAGGAATTCGTTTAACTTAAAAGTAAACCTACAAATGTATTTCATATAATAATAACTAGATCCATTCGCTTCGCTCGAAATCCAATACGAGAACGGACCCAACGAAGATCGACTCTTGTGCTTCCCACCTATACAGTTTCAGTCCTGTTACTGAAGTTTAATTACAACGTTTCCCCAATTGAAAGTGTGTATGGAATTCTGTGAATCAATTTTAAAAATGTTTAGGCTTTACAAGCGGAAACGCTACAAGAATTCCCCGACCTGTATTAAAAGGGTTCCGCTTTTCAACAAATAGGTTGTAACTTGACCCTGAGTGCCAATTAAAGGATAACTGTAGGATTATTTTTATTATATATATAAAAATTAATAATTTTCACAAACTCTATAAGAAAAATTCTATTTCATGGATTGGCTTATTAGTTAAATTTTTATTTAAGGCCATTTCCAGAAGTCCTTTAGCTTAAAGTTCGTAACTGACAAGATTGGCTGAATTTGAAAATTCAAATAAATATGACATAGCGAAATTAAATCTGACCATTTGGCAACACGATATACAGTTGTATGAAATAACTGATCTACAACCGATTAATCTGCGTGAAAAATAAGAAAGAACAGTTTTACGAATTAACTATATGAAGGTGATCCATATATATATATATATATATCTTCAACACTGAAGGAAAATAGCTTGGTTGTCAGGGAGCCAAG
>JAJOZX010021064.1:7500-35426 GCA_023014485.1 Bathynomus jamesi
AAATTAAATATCATATAATTTAGTTGGACTTCATGTGAATGTTGGAACGGGACAAAATTCAAAATAAGCTTAATTTGTGTTGTATAATTTCTTAGTGATTTCTCATGCTTTGTTGTACTTTCTAAAGGGGAAGTATATTTAATGTCAGATGTATACTCTAGGAGTCTTGGTCATTGAGTGTACGTTCGGAGTTCGAATACTTCCCGTATACTTTTCAAGTACTTCGTAATTCAATAGTACATTTATGTCAGATATGCGCTTGGGTTTGAAAGTAGATGAAACGTACGTTTTTTACAGTGTATACATATATATATATACAGAGGGGAGAGAGAGAGAGAGAGAGAGAGAGAGAGAGAGAGAGAGAGAGAGAGAGAGTTTCAAAGCTTTTGTGAGTCCATTATTATTAGGGTAACTGTCCCTTGGATTGAGGCTACATTAATGCTAACCTTATATCAAGACATGACTGTTTGCCTTACCCTCGAAATTATAAGAATACTGTCACTAGTAGAAGTATTAATAAAGCGATACAATATTGAGCAGTAAAGAGAATAGCTTAGTACAAAAGTGCGCAAACTTTTGTAATGGTACTCCTCTCCCACTTACTTAAACTTGTCTATTTTTGCGCCCCTCTCTCTCCTCATGCGGTTATAAGGAAATTAACATTACCATTATCATCTGATTATGCACATATCTAAAAGTATTTAATTAATGAAGTTGTTTGAATTAAGTATTAGAATACACATTATTATACGGATATTCAACAGGTATTTAACTGTCATTGAAGTTTCTAAAATTCCACCCTGAAAATATCAATGGGATGGAAATTATAGTATGTAATTGACAAAAATATTTATTTTACTTTATTGCACTAGACAAATCTTTATTCCCCAAATAATTTTTTGTACGAAATTAATCACTGCAAAGATATCTTTAAAATATTATTCATTGTATTTAAAATATTTCTTTAAAATATCATTTATTCCACAAACAATCACTGCGAAGATATCACGAAAGCATATTTGAAAACGTAAAATGAAAAGCAAACAAATGTACGGTGCAGTGAGCATTGCGAATTCAAAACTGCTTTGGTGTGCAGGGTTGGGTCACACAGTTTGATGGGTGAGCGTGAATACAAATAAGATAAAATATAAATTATTGAAAAAGACTTTTTTTTTTAATATTTTGTCAAAATGAAATTCTAATATTTTCTTATTCTTGCGCCTACCCCCGTTTTATTGCAACCCCCACCCAGGTTGCGCACAACTTACTTAGTGTACATTTTGTACTGGTCCTTTGAATGTAGATGCTACAACGATTTCCTTGTAGATTGAACTTAAGCTTGTCTGTTAGCATAGTGAATTTATCTCACTAGAACAGTGGAGAGAATATGGGATATACGTTTTGTAGTTATACCCGATAGTGGAAGAGTTTTGACAACGTTTCATCCCAAAAAAGCTCGCCTTTTCTCCTCCGCTCCACAAAACTTCTCTTCCAGTACTATCACCGAAACTTTGGGTTTCTTCATTTCGAGCTTTCAAACTATCATCTCTTTTAGGCATATTACCAGGTTTCCTCTCTCTCTCTCTCTCTCTCTCTCAAAAAAAAAATAATACTGCATCTACGACAGGACAATCTCACAACTTGAGGCTCTTTGCTTCAGTTCGTTATTCTGTCATTGCCTTTAATCTACAGAAAATCTGTGGGTCATCGCTTGAATTTCAGGACGTAAGAAAGAAGGATCTCTCTCTCTCTCTCTCTTCTCTCTCTCTCTCTCTCTCTCTCTCTCTCTCTCTCTGGTCATTTGCATGGCATGACTTGCAAGAGTAGACTGGTCCACGTGTTCTCCTTTTTCTCGACATGGCTATTTTGTTTTATTACTTTTTTGATTGATGATGCAAATGTTAATAGGAATTTTAAAATTCTTTCAAACCATCGACTGACTCCGAAAGTTAACTATACCCATAAATACCGTACTTCGATTTATTTTATCAGCAAAATCCAGGCAGCTCAGCCTTTAAAGTATTTTGAAGCATGTTACGGCAATTTCATGGGTATAGAGAATGAAGCAAAAACATATCTGAACCCTGTCAAGGCTGAGACCATAATAATAATAATAATAATAATAATAAATAATAATATGAAAACAGATAAATAATATTGCAAAGGGCACAAATGTGAACTATTTCAGTAATCAAAATAGATATTCAATTTACCTCATATTTTTTTTATGGAGGAAGGAGGAGCCAGGGCAAATGACCACAAAAGCGACCCTCCCATAGAAGAAGAAGAGAGCCAAAAACCAAGGTCCGGGGCTTTCGAGATGCCTAGACACTCTGCGTTTGAAAGATGGGAGGTCATAGACAGTAGGAAAGAAGGATTGAGGAAGATTGTTCCAGAGTTGACCAGTTGAGTAGATGAAAGACTGAAAATACCGATTAACCCTAGCATTAGATAGTTGGACAGAAAAGGAATGAGAAGGTGTAGAAAGTCTGGTACTGCGTGCTCTCCTTAAAGGAGGAGGCATGCAGTTAGAGAGTTCAGAAGAGCAATGTCCGTTATGATAGCGATAGTAAAAAGAGAGTGAGGCAACATTGCGGCGAAGAGAGAGGGATTGAAGACAATCGGTAAGAGACGTGGAATTGATGAGACGAAAAGCCTTTGATTCCACCCTGTCAAGTACGGCTGTGTGGGTTCAACCACCCCACACATGAGAAGCATACTCCATACAGGGGCGAACAAGACCCCTGTACAGAGACAGCAACTAAGTGGGGATGAAGAAACCGCGGAGGTGGTACAGCACACCTAACCTCTTAGAAGCTGTTTTAGAAAGAGAGTATGTGATCTTTCCATATACTCTCGTAGCCAGCCACGTATGGCTGGTCACGAACTTTGTACAGAAACCTGTTCAGCTTGTTCTTGAAATTATTCAGGTTCGTGTGCTGGAGGTTCCTCAGTTCTTTGGGCAGGACATTAAAAAGTTCTAGGCCTCGTATTCTGAGAGTATTTTTCACCCTCTTTTTCATGGCCCCTTGTCACACCGCAGCTGGGACAGTAAAAAATCTGCTTCTTCTCTCATTCCAGTATATTTCTATTTCGTTTCTAAGGTTATGGACAACATCCTCGAGTATTTTTCATATGTATATTATTGTGTACCGCTCGCATCTTCTTTCCAGAGAGTAAAGTTTCAGGGATTGTAGTCGAGACCAATATCTTTCACCTTTCGTTTCCTCTATCTTAGACGTAAAAGTCCTCTGTATGGCTTCTATGTTTCCAATGTCTTGTTTTCTGTATGGGCTTATGAGTACTGAGCAATACTCAATTATTGGTAGGACTAGACTCTTCCATAATTTTAGTATGATGTTTACTTTTCTACTCTTCAAGCTCCTCCAGATAATTCTCATCATTTTTCTAGCTGTTGTAATTTTAATGTTATACTGCTTTCTGAATTCAGCATCCGACGATATTATTACTTCAAAATCCCTGACTTGTGAGTATGGTGTTATCTGTTTGGCTTGCAGAGTTTTGTACCTTTTATTCTAGAGCACCTTGTTATAACCATATCTTAGAAGTTGCAATTTTTCTTCGTTAAACTTCATATTGTTGTCTCCCGCCCAGTTGAATAATGTTTCATTGTCATCTAATTTTTCTATGTCATCTTCGTTAGATAGCTCCTTGCATATCTTTGTGTCATCTGCGAATGTCATTATTATCTGATTTTCTCCATTGTAAGTACAGAGGCTTGGCAATACTCTACATTTCTTCAGAAACATGGCATTCCATGTGTCTGGCCCCTGGTGCCGAATTTTCTCGCATTTGTGATAGAGCCTTAATTGCATCTCCTTCCGAGAACTCTAAGTCTATTAATAGGTTCATTCCCGAACTTGTTCTTGGCTGATTTGTATCAGTGTTAAAAAAATTCATCCGGATTTTCTACGTTCTTCTCAGAGTTAAATTGTTCCTTAAACAGTTCGCTAATTTTTTTTCTGGGTTATTTGTGTATTTGGTCGCCCTAAATTTTTCTTTTCGCAAACGTGTAGAAGTATTTTGGGTTATTTTTTTATGTTTTCTGCTACCTTGGTTTCCTTCTCGTTTGTCTTATGGATAAATGTTTGTTTTAGGCTCATTTTTATTTCGCTCATTTTTATTTTTACGGTTTGTTTCCGTTGTCTAAATAGTGTCTTGATTTTCCTCTCGAGCTTGCTACGTTTTCCTTTTTGTCTCTTCGGAACATGTTTCAGCAATATAAATTTAGTTTAATTTTCTGTTATACATAGATTTCTTCTGGAGTCTTCTCGTGAAGTAGCAACTCCCAATTTACTTTCTTTAAATCTTCATTTACACTTTTCCAATCTACTTTCTTTGAATTTATACGTATTTAAACCTTTAAATGTTCCTTCTGACTCTCTGGCTTCCTTCTGACCTTTTTATTTATCTTATTGTTATTTTCAAAATGAAATCCAAAATGTACTCTTTTCTAGTGGCTTCACAGATTTCCTGGGTAAGTGCATAATGTTCCATAATATCTAATAGCATTATTGCCTTGGTTCTGTCATCTTCTGCAATGTTACCATGAAACTTCTCAACATATTTAACTTCATCATTTATCTTCCATGTTATAACTGGAAAATTAAAATCCCCACATATTAAACTATTTTGGTGCTGGAGTTTCAAATAATTTTAGCATGTTTTCTGTTTCATTTGTAGCGAATTGGAATTTACTTTTTGTGGTGTTTGATGGACTGTAGATGTTCATAATGGTTAGGTTCAGTTCTTTTACTTCTAGAATAATAATTTCGACTATGCTGTTTGATTTGCTTACTTTCACCTCACATGTGTATGTGTTTTTCACGTAGATGCAACACCCTCCTCTCTTCGTCTAGCAACTCTATCTACTTTGTATATGTATAGCCCGTATTGCTATTTCAGTCTCCTCGCTGCAGTTTTCACAGCTTTTTTCGCATTTATATGTGTTTCCATTAGGCATATGATATCTATGCTAGCTTCGAGAGCTAAATTTTGCAAGTATTGTAATATGCACTCTGCATGGTCAGTATACTGGCCTTGTATATTTGCATATAATAAATTTATAAGGTTTCTAATCTTCGTGCTCGGTTTTCATAGATAATGGTCGTTTCCTGGTCGATGTTGTTGGTTCCTGTTTGGCGTTATTAGTTGGGCCGCTGCATTTGGTAGTACTGGGGCTGCAGCCCTTGATACCATTGTGGATGTTGTCTTAATGGTGGGTGGTGTTGCATCGGAGAATGATGTATGTAATGCTGGAACGCATATATCTGCAAAGTTCTGTCTTTTCTCATTAGAAGGACAGTTGTGCTTTTATCATTCTCATTTCCTCTAAAAAATATGCTTCATTGCCAGTGTTATTACTTCTATTTAGGATGTGAAAATACGAGCACTCCATATTTAGGTATTTTTTTCTCTCTAAATTCGACTATCTGCATATAGAAAGGTGGAAATAGTAGCAGTTTGTTCCGTACCTACAACTTCCATTTCCTCATCATGTGTAAACGTTTTTGGAGGTGATTATATATACAGGTTCAGCTATATTTGCACGAACTTGTTTAGTAATATTCGCATATAGCCCGTCGTTTAAACGCCTTACAAGTCCAATGGGATTCAATTTCTTTCCTCCGTTCTACCACCAGTTCTTCCCTACCCGGTGTTTTTTTAATTTGTTGTGTTTTCATTTGTATTCGTGGTGTCTCTATCTTGTGCAGGGGGTACTTCTGCTTTTAAGGGTATTTCTGCAACTCCCTGTAGTGTGTTTCCCTTGGTGTCCTGAATTCCATTTTCGTTTGAGTCGGCGTTTTCTGACGTTTTCTGGTTTTCTGTCGGTGAACCTGTTGCAATTGATTCCTCTATTTCAGCATTCTCCATTCTCTTTTGTACTACTTTCCTGTTGTCTTCTATGCTCTTGACACACACGAAGCCATAAAAGCCAATGATTTTGTTGTTTATTCCATTCATCATTTTCCTGTCCTTTATATCTAAGTTTACGCATTTGTAATATCTAAATGTATTGCACAGAATGCATTTTAAGCCGGTGGTCTGGTCTACTTCATTTTTGCAATAGCAGAGCTGGTACGCGACGCATTCCATTAAACATAATTCAACTCTATTCAACTTTCCGGATTTACAGCAGCAACTCACATATTTTTTGGTATTTTTTACCATTTTTTTTCCTTTCTTCCGTCTATTTCCTTTCTGCTTCTCGGATTTCGCCTGTGAAATCTCAACCTTCTTATTTATGGCCCTCTTCTTCTTCCATAGGCCTCTTGGAAAAATCTCGCGGAAGCTGTTTTTCCGTTCGAATTGTTTTCAATTTATGTTTCAATTTATGTTGTTTATCTCTGTGCACGTTGTATGCCAACGGCCTTCACTTAATAAATTATTTTCGCGTATTCACTGATACTTAATACACACACTGGTACACAATAGAATTTACCGCTGAATTTATAAACATTAGTTATTTTAGTATTAGCACAGAGCGAAAAGAAAAGTCCGTACACCAGAAAACACTCTATCTATATATATATATCACCGAATTAATTTACTATGAAAGAACATTAGGAACATTAAATAAATACTTAAATAAATACTTAATGACAAAAATTCTAAATATATTTCATTTGATTAAAATAAATCTAAAAGAGAAAAGTAGATCCAACCCCAAAATGAATTAACGTTTTTAGTGTTGAAGTTTTTTAATTAAAAGTAACTCGGTTTTTTTTTAAGGAATATCTTGTCAATAAATTGTAATGTTTATTTTGATACTATAAACGTGTAAATCTGACTTTCTGTCTGTTTGTCTGTTTGTCTGTCTGTCTGTCTCTCTCTCTCTCTCTCTCTCTCTCTCTCTCTCTCTCTCTCTTATATATATATATATATAATATATATATATATATATATAGATAGTTAATTAGTTAGTTAGTGTCATAAACTAATTAATATTTCAGTTAAGGGTAGGCTGAAGTCCATTCATGAAATGGGCTTGCCGTAAAATGGGATTTCATTTGTTCTTTATTATTCGATTTTGGCCTATTTTGGTCAGATGTGATAAAATATATGGCAAAAATGGCTCTTCATAAAATTCTCTCAAAATTAGTAAATTGAAATGTGAATATATTGTTTATTTGCAGAAAAAAGTTTCACTGACATTTGTCAAAATATACAGTAAAAGTTTTAGAAACTCCAAAAACTGTTTTTTCAAATCGCTCCCCCCAAAAATGAAAAGGGTAATAAATAAATTAATAAATATAAGTTTTACGTGTATATCTGTCATTAAATGTACTTTCGAATAACGCAGTATTTGAAAAGTACACGAGAAGTACACTACCTTCGAACGTACGCCAAATGCCCGAGAATACATCTGATATTAAATGAACTTTCGAATAACGAAGTATTTGAAAAGTACACGAGAAGTACACTACCTTCGAAGGTACGCCAAATGCCCGAGAATACATCTGTCATTAAATGTACTTTCGAATAACGAAGTATTTGAAAAGTACACGAGAAGTACACTACCTTCGAACGTACGCCAAATGCCCGAGAATACACCTGATATTAAATGTACTTTCCGCGTACTCTTTCTACAGGTAGTTAAGTAGAAAGTACAATACGATATGAAAAATCACAGAAAATGTATAAAATATGAATTTAGTTTATTTTAGATCTACTCCTTTTTCAACAGTTCCTGAAATTATATTTTTTTATACTAGAATTTATTTAACTCCAACTTAACTACCATAAATTCAATGTAAAGAAACAAATATATAAATATTTCCCACTTGCCGGATTCAAATCGACTACAGCGAGATCTCCCACTCAATGTACAGAGTCCTTACTCCATGAGGCCACGCGGTGTTAGGAATGTGACTTAGCATTCCGGCCAGTTATAATTTTGCTCGACAGTACACCACAATTTTATACTTAGAAAAAATAGTCAAAAATACATTCTTAAAAAACTAAAATCTAATATATATATATATATATATATATATATTTAGTGGTGGACCGGATGTCAGTTTTTCAACATGCGGATGCGCATGCGGATTTTTTATTTCAATATCTGAGGACGCGGATGCGGATATTTAGTTAATCTATCAATATAATATAGAATTATGAATATATGACATAATTTTTCAAATTTCGTGATATTACTATTATGGCAGGCAATGCATAAGAATTAAAATTAATATTAATGTTTTCATTATGATAAAAATAATAACTTTCTCAAGAGTTTCAGCCACAGAAAATTCAATGAAACAAGTTTCATTCAATTTTCTCTGTCACCAAGTATTTATATTTTGAGGTTTATATATTTGTTTGTTCATTAATAATTAATACTTTACACGAAATGCGCATGACTGGGCCTTATAAGCTACTTTATAAGCTAATGTAATTCTAAATTGCATAATTTATTAGAGGTAATATCCGCATAACATCCGCAGTCAGAAGTGCGGATGTTAAAAATGACGCGGATATCCGCATATGCGAGTGCGGATATCCGGTCCACCACTAATATATATATACCAGGTGGCCCATAATTCAGGAACCATAGGAATAATTGTATTTTTTTTCTAATAATTCTTGTACTTTCTAATAATTTTTTTAATTTTCTTTTTGATGAATTACCTGGATGACGTACCGATAAACAAACGACGTGACATGTTTGTTTAGCGAGACGGTGCACTTCCTCATTTTGACATGCAAGTTCGCAAATACCCTGATAAAACGTTCCCCAACAGATAGATTGGCCGAAGAAGTCCTATCCAATGGCCACCCAAGTCACCAAATATCACTCCACTCGATTTTTTAATCAAAAAGAAAATAAAGAAAAAAAAACATTAGAAAGTACAAGAATTATTAGAAAAAAAAAACAATTATTCCTATGGTTCCTGAATTATGGGCCACCTGTGTGTGTGTGTGTGTGTGTGTATAGATATATATTTTTTTAATCATCGATGCATTCATAGTTTAAGTGGAAGTATGAAGAGTTAGACATCTTTTATAAAGAGCACCATTCCGCCCATACGTCCATTTCAGGGTACGAGCAGCTCGCAGCCGCGTTGCCAAGCAAATAGGGGTGAAAGTACTGACGCGGCTTTCGTACGTGGTTCATTGCCACTGAAAGCAACAATTCTCTGTGTTAATTTTGATCAAAGAACATCCATATCCGTATTCAATTTATTGTAATTTTCGTTAGTGTGTATCGCAGACACCCCCAGTTATTATCGGTCCTGATGTATGATTGTTCAGGAGCAAGATGCACCGCAAGCTTGTGTTCCCTCCCAAAGGCAGTACACATTTACCTGTGTCAATCACAGTTACACTACCTCAAGCTTGCTCTACACAAACTGAACCAAAAACCACAAGCATCCGCAATCGCAAACCGTCTTTATACAGGCCTGTGTTTAACTCAGAATAATTTTATTATTATTTATATATATATATATATATAATATATATATACAGGGTGGGCCGAAAGTCTGGATCCATAGAAAAATATTTATTTTAATACATAAATTACAACAAATGGTAAATACTTAAAATGAATATCAACTTTAACTCGTAAATGCGTATCCGTGATACTGTACAGTGGTTCGTACTCCAGTATAAACAACAAATTATAACAAATGCTCAAATTGGCGGCCTCTGACATCGAGACACTTTGGGGTGGAATTTATGATTTTTAATAATTCTTCAAATTGACGTTCTCGAGATGCGTGTTTCATTTGATAATCTTCTTGTTGACTTTACTGGACTATTCGTTAAAGTTTCACATACCATTGCAGAGGTATTTTCATCAGTTGCAGTGTTTGGACGACCAAACGCCGTCGATCATGTACACTTCCTGTTTCTTTAAAACGTTTAAACAACTTGCCAACAGTCGCATGTGTTACTGGATGCTTATCAGGATGATTTCTATTGAATTCGGTAGCAACTTCTCTGTGTGTAGCGCCCTGTCTTGCTACATGAGCACAAGTTCTACCCGGTCTTCTGTTGATAGATTCGAAGCCATTTCTGGGCTGAAATAAAAAGTATTTGAGTATTTATACTGGAGTACGAACTACTGTACAGTATCACGGAGTATCACGGATACGCATTCACGAGTTAAAGTTGATATTCATTTTAAGTATTTACCATTTGTTGTAATTTATGTATTAAAATAAATATTTTCCTATGGATCCAGACTTTCGGCCCACCCTGTATATATATATATATATATATATATATATATATATATTATATATATATATATAAATAGATAGATAGATAGATAGATATAAGACTCACCACGGTGAAAAAACTGCATTTGCAAACCCAAACGGAATAGAATTTGAAGAAGGCAATGTCGTAAGGTAGAATAACCTCCCAAAAAATCAAACCCAGAATAAAATTCGAAAAAACTTTCAATACGTTACCTTTTGCGTATTTTATAGTTATGATTTGACAAATGGCAAGCTTGTTGCTCCATCTTAGACCTAAAGCTTAGCGTGAAAACCGAACGCCGACCCACTACGGGTGGTCAGAAATTAAAAATCCTCGCCCGGACTCAATCTCACGACCTCTCGATCAGCAGCCTAGTGTCTTAACCACTAGGCTACCCAGGTACCCATTTATCTACCAGCCAGTTTCATTGTATGGAAGGTTGAAAAGCTGGTGAGCTGCGTGCCGCCACCGGGAATCGAACCTGCGGCCGGTGTCCCCAAAAATTTACCCTATTTTTATTTGCCTGTTATTCTGTTATTTTATAATGGATGTGCGAGTATATTTTATTATTGGGGTTTCTTCTTCAGAAAGGTAACAGATGAGTTTTGTATTTCGCATACACCTATACAGTTCTAATCTCTCATTACTTAATAACTAACTAATAAATAGTGTATATTAAAACCGTTCTTTCACCATTTCATACTTAAAGCAATCACTTCTTCTAATTTCTACAAAATTAGGAAAAGACGATACCAATAGTCTATACTTTATAGCCTAGTAAGGTCATAGAAAGCCTTACTAGGCTTTAAGAAAAGCTAAGTCTTGACTAAGCCTCCTTAACCCTTTAAGGACGATTCCCCAGCATATGCGGCCACTCTGTCACCAAAAATAGTTATTGTTATTTAAAACTAAATATTTCAGTAACTAGTCACTAAAATGATACACATTTTGGGTTCCTTTCGCGACAACTAAATGACACCTATATAAACATGTAGGAACATTTATAGAAACAAGGCATTGTAGTACAATTTATATTATTATTTCTAGTAGGATTTTAAAGTACCATCCGTCGAGAAAGGGTTAAGAACCTAGTCGATACGAGCAATATGACTGAACCCTCGAACAGTGATGCCGCGTTTGCAGTTGGAACAGAAAATCAAGATCGTTCAGTGATTTTATGTGAAAAATTCTATGACGCAGGTGCAGAGGAACTTTTCGAGAAAATATGGATGCACAGATCCACCTGACAGAAAGGCAATATCATGAATTGTTAGAAAATTTTAAACAAAAGAAGCGTAAGCAATCAATACTGTATAAGGTTAATAGTGGTAGGCGACGATCCACAAGAACTGTGCACACGTAAATGTGGTTCAGGAAATTATTGCACGCAGTCCGCAGAAATCAATTCGCCGTTTGTCAACAGAAATAGGTATTTCACGAACATCTGTGCATCGTATACTTCGTACCGAATTAAAACTTTTTCTCTACAAAACTCATTCACAAACTTCACTGACTATTGTTCCAAAACAAAAACGAATGGAATTTGCAACATGGATATTAACAAAGATAAAAGAATATCCTGAGTTTCTGAAACACATCCACTCTACTGACGAGTGTTATGAACATCTGTCGAAGGAGAATAATGAACAAAACTTTCGTTACTGGGGAAGTCATGCTGACGCTCTGATAAAGCTTCCACGTAGTGTTGCTAAACTCAACATTTGGGTCGTTATTGAGTGATATGGTAAAGTAGGTCCCTACTTCTTTGAGAATAAAACTGGAAAAACAGTAACAGTAACGCAAAATTCATATTGTCAGATGCGACAAGATTTCTACTTACCCCAACTAATTAGTTTGTCCCGTAAAGGAAATAACTGCATTAACCCAGATTCACAGTGGTTTCAGCAGGATGGAGCACCTCCACACACACTGCTTGTGAAACTCGCCAACTTTTTGATTAAACACTTTTCCGGGTGACTAATCGCCCTTCATGAGCCAGTGGAATGGCCCCCATATTCACCTGACCTCACTACCCCTTGACTTTGTTTTGTGGGGTTACATAAAAGAGGGGATCTATTTTACCAAGCCTTAGACACTTGAAGACCTAAAGACCAAAGTCTGAGGTAATCAACATTTCAGCTGAGCTATTTCCAAAAATTATGTCAAACACTTGTTTGAATATTGTGTTAGAAAAAAATGGCGGTTACAGTGAACATTACAATGAACCCGATGGGTTGGCTCCGAACTATATCACCACCCGCCTCCCCAAGCTGATATAGTCTCGAGCCAGTTTCTTCCCCTTGTTCTTTGCTTGAAGATTCGGCTTGTGATTGAAGCACCTCTGTGAAAAGACCCATAACACTGTTTTCTATCAGGTACAAAAGTCTCAAGTTATTAAAGGAGGTATAATTTTTTTACAATACCCCAACCGTAACATGTGCTGTGTTCAACTAAGCAATAAATTTTAAGTCTTAATTATAAGAGGACAACAAAAAGGAACTTTCACTTTATATACAGTAATCAAAGATAATTATTAATTCTGTTTACCTCAATTTTACTCCCAAAATTTATGTACTAACTGTGCAGTGAATCTTGTACTTAAAAATAGAAGTTTTATCAAATTCTTGAAGCAAATATTAAGAAATTTCCGGTGTTTTGTTCCAACCTGTAACTTTCTATCCATAAGGAAGAAAGTTAATCCAAATTGCATTCTGCAACACCGCTCGATTCAGACTATCAAGAATTTCCTGAGTCCTTAGTGATCATCCTCTGCAAATGTTGTGCTGAAGATAAAGCCCCTGCGACATATACTGTATACAGTATATATGAGGCGTCGCGCGGCAAAATGATGAATGTGCCAAAACAAAGTTTTGAGGAAAACGGTTTTAAAGTTTGTGAAAGTTTAAATACTCATAACTTTATTAAAATAGACGTAATTCGATGGTTTTGTTTTAATTTTGTAAGTAATTTTATGAACATTGAATGAGTGAGTGATTAAATGATAAAACGGAAGCGTTTAAAATTATAAAAAAAGGAATTTTCGCCCGTTGGTTCATTTCATCATTGTGCCGCGTGACGCCTCATATATATATATATATATATATATATATATATATACACCTTTAGTAGGTTAGCTTCCGCCCAAATTGTTCATTCTGACGAAGGTCAAGCTTTTCGCTCCACCTTAGACCTACAGTTTAACGTGGAATCCGAACCACGCCCCATCAGCAGCCCAGCGTCTTAACCACTAGGCTACCTACGGTACCCATTTATCTACCAACCACTTTCTTTATTGTGTGGAAGGATGAACAGCTGAGTTTTGCTGCGCGCCGGCTGCCGTCGGGTCTCGAACCCGGGGCCGATGGATTCGTAGTCAGCGACGCTAACCACTAACCACTACACCACCATGAGTCCGTCGTATGTCTTCTAAGCTATGGAATTGATGGTACGAAAACGTCTGTCTGTAGCTCCACTGAACTTCGACATTACTGTATTATTTCTCATGAATTGTGTATATATATGTCTATCCTCAGGGTCTGAATTGTCATTGTATTATTAATATTTGTCATATGGACTATGGTCTGCTAATAAACCTTTTCATTTTCATTTTATTTTCATTTCATTTCATATATGTCTCTATGTCGTTATGGGGCTCCATCGGACTAATGGTGATGGTCGTCGGACTAATGGTAATGGCTTTACGCTAACAGTAGCGTTTCGAGCCTCCCTGAGATAACAAGAGGTTCTCAATACAGTCTAACATGAAAAATTATAAACTCGCACAATCCAATTTTCCAAGCTATTCAGTAGTTCTGCTTTACGTCTTCCAGACTGTGAACCTTTTGGTATGAAAGTGTTTGTCTATAGCTCCACTTAACCCTTTACTACCCAAATGGACAAATTTGTAACATGTCAAATACATGCATTCATAACTTAACCCTACAAAAAATTCAGGCGGTAAAGGGTTAACTCTTGCAGTAGTTTTTTCATTACATGTACTTTATTTTTATTTTTTAGTACTACCTTTGGGAAGTTATTACTATTAATTTTATTATTACGGGTTTTAATACGTGTATCATTGTTATTTCTTTACTACCGCTGCGGTAGTAAAGAAATAACAATGATTTTTTTGTTAAAAAAACAAAAAAGGACTGCGGTACTCACTGAGTGAGTACCGCAGTCCTTTTTTGTTTTTTTTAATTTATTGCTTAATTAGTTTTATCGTTGATTACCTTGATGGATACTATACTTTTTTTATGGGATTTGTCTCCTGCAAATGAACATGATCCTTATCATTATCATTATTATCATATATTGGTATTTTCACTACGTGTATTTTTTATTTTTAGTTTTTCATTAATTTTTTTTTTAAGTCTTAGCTTTGGATGGTTTTTACTATTTGTTTAATACGTGTCTTATTTTTATTTCTCTTTCAATCTTAATTTTTAGTTTTTACGTTATTATTCTTTGATTTATCGTCTCGTTTATTACCTTAAAGAATATTGTACTATTTGATGGGATTTATATCCTGCCAATAAAGCTTATCATTATCATTATCATCTACTGATAACGCAACGGGATAAGTCTGACGGTGATTTTCTGCAGTTTGTTTTCTGCCTTTTATGCCGTTTCTTGTTATTCTTATTGATGTAAATTGTCTTCCCATAAATTACATTCGTTATATTCTTTTATAAAATGTAAAATAAAAGCCAGAAAGCTTTCTTCATTTGATAAACCTTTTTTATTTTGTTAAGTTTAACAAATTCACAAATAAAATTTCAAATAATCTATTCAAAGTTAACTTGCAAAGCCAAAATTATAATAAGTAATAATAACGAACTAACGCGTAAGGAACCAAATTAATTATGCAACCATATAAAAACTCAAAAATTTGTTGAATGAAGTGTTACACGATTCCGGTTATTGTTGCATAAAGAAACTTATATTTTAAAGACACGTTACACAGGAATTCATCAGATTGCAGAATTTGTTACAAAAGCACAAAACTGGTTCTCAAAATTTACAGAGGGAGCGTAAGTCTGTCTAGATTTATAAGCAAAAACGAATATCAAGTATTTTTTCGTTCCTAGTTTTACATTCTCGCAAATTAAGTGGGATTTCAATTTAAACCACGACTTAATTCTATTTGAACGCATTTGAATCATTTCAAGAGTAGAGAAATGTTAAATAATTTCTGCTTGAAGTTTATTTAAAACAAAAACATTTGCTTTATGTTAAGATTTGTCTATGAAGCATTTTTAAAGAAGAAATGACGTCACATTGTCTGTACCTAAAATACATTTTTAGATATGGTTCTAATCCTTTCACCTGCATAAATCTCATTTCTCCTTGTTCTTAAAAAAATAGATCTTTTGATTCATTTTGTTGAAAACAGAATTTTCAAATTTTAACATAATTTAGTCATGTTGGAATTCTTTCAAATCGATTTGGTATCGAGGCCCTAATTTTAAGCTCTGAAGTTTGATAACATTTTTGCCATTTTATATGACGTTATCTAAACTTTATAACAGTTTATAAACTGAAAACAAAATTCCTGTTACAAGCTATTTTTGTGATATTTACACACTGCAACAATACTGACTACCAATAAAAATGAGCAGATTTAGAGCTCATTTTTCTCCCAATTTTTGCGTGCGTACGCACAAGGAATTTGGATGTGAAGTACAATTTTTTGAGTTTAAGTGCGTTGAGTGCATCTGTACAAACGATTTTTATATAAATATCTTTCGAATAAAGGAAAGAAAAACACAAAATGATGAACTCATCGCATATATTTTAAAGAAAGTGTACTTTCGGTCTCCTTGCCAAATACATTGTCAGCTAACGTGTCCGTTCCGAATGAAGAATTCGTTGTTGTACTTTCGGGATACTTCGACATTATAACTGTGCCTGAAACAAAGTCCTCATATGCTTTCCATATACCTTCTTCCGGAATCTACTTTTCATCTACTTTTCGTAATGGTCCTATAATAGTACTTTGAAAGTATACATAAATTACCGGAACTAAACGACTACTCTACTTTCCATCTACTTTTCGTTACGATACTTGGAAAGTTTACATAAATGATATTTTTAGAGTGGACGTTTTGGAGATGCTGTTTCAACTTCACACTGCTTTCAGTTAAAATATTTAGCAATCAATAAACATTAACAAAAACTTGTAACTGCGTTTACTTCTCAACTATTTGTTTATCTTTTGATGTAACTGTGGATAAATGTATTTGAAATAACAGTTTTTTTATACCTCGGAATTTCTTAATTTACTTGAAAGTCTCATTTCCACAATGGTATGAAAGGAATGCCCAAAAATATGGTTCTGGCAAATTAATATTCTTTTCTGAGTTTCTAATGAGCTGTTGGCTATACAAAAGAACTATTTTAAGTTACTTTAACACGTATTTTAAGGTAGTCGCTTTAAGTTTCAGAAGCCGCCGTTTCTGATTTTTATGAGAGTTACTGTTGTCATATATTTTTTATTTACTACTTCAGTCAAATTCAAATTCGTTCCATAAAATTTCCCAAGACCTCACTGAAGACTTCTTCTAAACTAAATTGAAAGTGGTATTGTGTATTTTCATTAATTCATCTTACTTAACCAATAAAATATCTAAGTTATTAAAAATTACGAAATGAATGTTGGAACTGAGTACAAGAAATCAGTGACATTGTTTTAAAAACATAAAACAGAGGCTATATAAGTAGCTAACACTTTCCTACGATTATAAATGACTACTTCATATTAATTCTTACTAAGCACTTCCTCCTACAGTTTTCCTTATAAAAGGAAGGTAGTGAATATATCATCAGTGCACACTCTAAAATCTGTCCGTTGCGTGTACTTTAGAACCGAGAGAAAAAAACGGACTAAATGTACTTTAGATATAAAGTATGTAAAAAGTACACTCGGTAGATCGAAAGTACACTGAGAGTAAACTCAAAAGGTTTACTTTAATCCCTGAAAGTGTACTGTTTGTAGTTTTCACTTAGTTTGAGAGAACACTACTTATAAGAAGAGCATCATTTTAGATACGCTCTACCTACTGTCGACCTACTATATACTGTACCCTCTCTGATCTAAAGTACACAGAGGGGACAGTTTTCAAGAGTATGATGCTCACCTTCACCATATACATTGACATTCTGAATATCATTCCAAGTAGACAATGTTGTTTTATCGTCACCAGGGAAAATCATCTTCCTTCGTGCTCGTTTGTCACGGGAATAAATTAACCATTTATGCGTAGCATCATTTTAATGATTATTATTACAGTGTGGATGCGACCTACCAAGTCTGCACTGTTTTAAACTGTTTTAAAATTCATGCCTACAAAATCAGAATAAAATGAAAATTATCGTTACTTCATTAAACTAATACGGACTTCTATAAACAACGGCCCTGTGACATCTGATCGACTTCACAGTTACAGTCTATCTACGTTATTATTAGGTTAGGTTAGGTTAAGTTAGGTTTAGATAAATTAGGTTAAATTAAGTTAGATTAAGTTAGTTTATAGAGTGTTGACGTTTTGGTCTTTTCGACGAAATGGTAAAGGTCCATAAACAACAGACAATTTCACTGCAACAACACACTTGTGTACATTCAAAATGGAAACATTAAAACATTCTCTCTCTCTCTCTCTCTCTCTCTCTCTCTCTCTCTCTCTCTCTCTCTCTCTCTAACACACACACACACACACACCACAAAACAAAAATACTTCACCACATCTGTGAGTTATTACATACTCGACCATCTTTTATGTCCCATTGCCTACGTTCGTGCACACACACACACACACACACACACACACACACACACACACTTAAAGCTATGTATGATAACAATTAAATTAAATAAAAATGTTATCCACAGGCTTGTATTCGGAAGTGATAAAGAATACAAATTTACAATTTTGGTCATAAATTTAGTTACTTACACTATTCTTAATAAACAGTAAATAAATAAATAAACACTTAAGGAGTCATTTATTCCATACTTAAAAAAAAACGTTTATTTAGGAAATAATCCTTAAATTGAAGAAAAATTCTAAAAATTGTTTATCACCTTTCCAATTCATACAAAGCTGAATCACGGCTTAAAATCTGTATTCAGTGATAGTTAAAATGGGACTATAAGTACATGACGTTGATTACTGAACTAATTGGTGATATATTTCGTAGTTTCTATAGGTAGAAAGAAACAACTGTAAACACATACAAACTAAGCTAAGAGAAAATCGCAGTAAATGCGAGATTTAGACAATCTTTAGAAGTTACAAGTAACCGCAATCCAACAGTGTTCCTATCTGGCACGTGAGAAAGTAGAGACATCCTTGTTTTTACCCCTCTACAAGAAGAGTGTTTGCTTCTGGAGGAGGTTCTCCTGACGAAGAAGCAGGCTTGGAAAGCATCACGCTCCTCCACGATACAATCACGCCAGTTCCGTTTTCCTTTCCAAGGGCGAACGGCTTGAGTGGATGTGTCTTCTGGCAGAGTGTGATGTCTCCAAGACATTATCTTCATCAGGAGCGCCTCCTGTAGAGAAGTAATGACAAAGATGGCTTGCTTATGTGCCAGGAAGAAACGCTGTTAGATTGTAGCTATTTGCATCTTCTAAATTAAATATGAAATTATAATTAAGTTGTAAAATATATAAACTAAAGTATAAAAATGTTGAGTAAATAAGTTATATTAAAAGGAATATACTGTGTATTACACACACACACAACACACACACACACACACACACTGTTGATGTATACTCCTCTGATCGACGGGAAACGGTTGTGCGACACTGGCCACGACGTGTCCCATATGTTAATGAAATAATTGGAATACCTTCTCTTCACATTACCTGTTTTAGTTGTATAATTAACAGTGCATTATTATTATTATTATTATTATTATTATTATCATCATTATTATTATGATAAATAAATAAATAACATTATTTTAATATATTCTTTAGAATATATTGTATATTTCGCAAAATTGCATGGGGGAAGAAAATCTCATATCCGGGAAGGGGATCTGGGGTGGGATGTAACATTGTCATGCTTCAAAAAGTGGAAAAGAGGGTGGAAGGGTCGTCCACGGATATGAGTTTGCAAATGAATGCAACATCAGTAATTTCCTACGTCATAATATTACTCATATATAATATTATGAGAGTGTCTATATAGTTTTAGAGATTGCTGTCGTGACCAGTCTGTCGCTTTCATCTTTAATTTCCTGTTTTGGAAAGGAAACTCCTTCGTATATCTTCTATGATTGCAATGTCTTGTTTTCTGTATGAGCTTGCGATTACTGAGTGATACTCAATTTTAGGTGAGCCTAAGCTCTTCCATACTTTAAGGATGTTGTTTACTTTTCTGCAATGGAAGTTCCTCCAGATAGTTTTCATTATTTTTCTTCTTCTTATAGTTTTACTATTAGAAATCTTTAATTTATGCATCTGTTAAAGTTCTCACTCTTTGATCTCTTATTTCTGCTTCTGTTAAAGTTCTCACTCCTTGATCTCTGATTTCTGCGTCTGTTAAAGTTCTCACTCCTTGGTCTCCGATTTCTGCGTCTGTCAAAGTTCTCACTCCTTGATCTCTGATTTCTGCTTCTGTTAAAGTTCTCACTCCTTGATCTCTGATTTCTGCGTTTGTTAAAGTTCTCACTCCCTGATCTCTGATTTCTGCGTATGTTAAAGTTCTCACTCCTTGACCTCCAATTTGCAGATCTGGTCCAATTTTTTATCTTTAAATGTTAAGTATCCTTTTATTTCTGTAGTTCCATGTTGTTACCATATCTAATGAATTGTCATTTTACTTAAAAGAGTTTCATACCTTTTTTTCAACCAATTCTAATAAAGTATTTATATTATTTCGCAATAAAGTATTAATATGATTTCGAAGACTTTTTAATTTCATACCTTCTTACATATTTTGGTGTGGTCTGAGAAACACAACACAACACTATTTCGAATAACCACACCACCTACAGTATATCTACAATCATTATCATAAACAGAGGAGCTAATGCTTAGGGCCGTACCAATCTGTGATGGCGCCCTGTGCAAGCATTCTTATGCGCCCACCACCCCATTAAATTCGGAACATATACAAATTGATTATGATAGAAATACATAATTAATTAAAATACATAATTATGTAATACATAAACAATCCATAATACATAATTAATACATAATTAATTAAAAATCCAAATTTCATTCAACGTGGCAGCTCTAAGACCAATAATTTGGCGCCCCCACACGTCGGCGCCCTGGGAGGTCGCACCGCTTTCCCTGCCTTAGTACGGCCTTGCTAATGCTATACACTTCGTACAGCACAAATAACTTATGAACATTTAGATTTAATTCCATTCAGCAGCACTTCTCTTTGCATGTGTTCTTTGACTAAAAAATTATAGAGACCCATTCTCTCGCATTCCCATTAATTCCTAGTTTTTAAGCTTGCGTGTTATAATCCCATGATCACATTTATTGAAGGTTTTCGCAAAATTAATATATATTACGTCTATATTCGCGACACAATACTTCCATTATATTCTCTTGGAGGTTTAATGTAGTTGGGTCTCTCTCTCTCTTCTCTCTCCTCTCTCCTCTCTCTCTCTCTCTCTCTCTCCGCTATATACTGTATATAGTAACGGGTGCGGCAAAAATAACGCCCTTTTTAGTTTATTCTCTTTTATTGAAGGAAATAAATCAATTACAGCATTTTAAGAGAAATAATAAGGTTTTTAAGAAAAATACAGCATTTTAAGAAAAATAATAAGTACTTTCTCAGTAAAAACTAAAAAATAACTGGAATTTAATTAATTTTGTGGTTGGCTCAATACACCTTAAAAAAATGATACAATTATTAAAAGGGCGTTACTTTTGCCGCACCCGGTATATTAAATGAAAGTTACTGTAGATACATCGAAAAGAGTATAACAATAGTACCATATACCACAGAGTTCATTGCTCAAATTAACGTTTTTAAACCACGAAGAGTTATTAAATTTAGTAGTAAAACTTCACCGACCGGGAAAAATAAGGTCTTTTCATATGAAAACCGTGGTCGAGCCGAATAGATTACGAACAGCAGGCTCGTTACTGTAATATATATGTATATATAATATATATATATATATATATATACTTCTCTCGCGTTGGCCTGGTAAAGTAGAGAGTTGGTTTCTTTTGCTCTCCACCTCACGTAGTCAGTTACGCCCGGCTCATCTGGGATTGTTTTATATGGTATAAAAACAAAAGAATATTCTGTATATATAGTTTCAAATACAGAGGCGGTCATCAGTATTCGTACAGAGAAGTATTTTAGTTATATTCGTCCTTATCTTTTGTATCATACAGAGGATAGTTATGAAAAGTTTACGGTTCGTTTGGAAAAGTTTAACAAATAAAAAAAATTGTTTAATTCCAACATACATAATGTAAAACATCCAGAAATTTGAGGAAAATAAAAAAAAAGTTAAAATGCAAAAGTTTTCGTACATTTATTTACAAAATTATTTTTAACAGTAGTTGGCTGTTTATTGATTAGAGACTGTTGCCAATTCCGACTTCTTGAATTTTCTTTGTGAATCTTCATGTAAGACGGATAACTGTACAAGCCATTAGTAACCAATGGGATCGTCGTGGTAAAGAGCTGTCTACAGATCTTAAGAAATCCGTTATTGCTGCACACGAGTCTAGAAAGAGTTATAGGAAGATAGGAGAAAATTTCGAATTCCATTTACGACAGTTACTGCAATTATAAAGAAATAGAATGGCTTTCGAACAATCAAGACTCTACCAAGTTGTGGACTACCTTGCAAGATTTCAGAAAGTACAGCTAGACGGATTGAAAGAATGCTGCTGCGAATCCACGAGTGACTGCAGGTGACCTTTGCCAAACATTAAGACTGTCTAAGATCGATGTACATCCCTCCACTGTGCGTCGTACATTGAAAAAGAATGGTCTGCATGGAAGAAAACCTCTGCTACGAAAAACACACAAAGAAGCTCATTTTAAGTACAGCAAGGATGATCAAAATGATGAATTTTCATTCTGAAAGAAAGTTCTCTGAACAGACGAGACCAAAAATTGAATTATTCGGGAGCAACGAACAGTAGTATTTTTGGCGAAAAACAAATAGTGCATTCGAGGAAAAAAACTGCATGGAAGAAAACCTCTGCTACGAAAAGCACACAAAGAAGCTCATTTTAAGTACAGCAAGGATGATCAAAATGATGAATTTTCATTCTGAAAGAAAGTTCTCTGAACAGACGAGACCAAAAATTGAATTATTCGGGAGCAACGAACAGTAGTATTTTTGACGAAAAGCAAATAGTGCATTCGAGGAAAAAACTGCATGGAAGAAAACCTCTGCTACGAAAAGCACACAAAGAAGCTCATTTTAAGTACAGTAAGGATGATCAAAATGATGAATTTTCATTCTGAAAGAAAGTTCTCTGAACAGACGAGACCAAAAATTGAATTATTCGGGAGCAACGAACAGTAGTATTTTTGGCGAAAAGCAAATAGTGCATTCGAGGAAAAAAAACATCTTCCGGTTAAACATGGCGGTGGTAGTTTGTTTCTTTGGGGATGTTTTAGTGTTTATCGTCCAGGAAAGTTTCTTGTCATCAGTAGAATCTTGAATTTGAAGAAATATCAGGAAATTTTTGAAGAAAATATATTGCCTTTAGTTCGGGAGTTGTGACTGGATTGCAATTGGATACTAACCGAAAACATAAGAGTAAGAACATAATGAAATGGCTTCAACAAAAAAATTCAAGCTTCCCGAGTGGCCCAGTCAAAGCCCAGATCTCAACTTAATCAAGAATTTATAATGTGATTTGAAACGAACGATAAACTTTTCAAAACAACTATCCTTTTGCGAGGTACAAAAGATAAGAAAGAATATAACTGAAATATTTCTCTGTACGAATACTTATGAGCGCCACTGTACGTATATAAGAGAGATTCTCTTTTGATTGAACTAGAACCTACAGGTTGTGGCACAGGCCTAATAACTATTTTCAGCTTCCTTTTTATTTAAAATAAAAAATATAGATAAAATCCAGTAAAAATGTTGTAAATGTTATAAAACAAAAGAAAAATATCCATCATTCATGTAAAAATTATAAAATATTTTATATTAAGTTATGTTAGGCCTAGGCTCTATAGCAAGTAATCAATTAATTTTTCTGTGGTCTTCATAGGTGTTTCTGTCGGGTTATATAGTGTTGGCCCCAAAATTTAACTGTCCAACACCTTTATTCCCTTTTCAGGTCCTGCTTTGGTCAGTACTGTCATTTTCATATATATATAAATTTAGGGTGGTTCTTATTTTTCGAAATTGCAAATTTCACCGTCTCACTCCCCTCAATATATTTCATATGACAAAAAAACAAAATATGCAAAATCTCAAGTAATTATAAATATTCTTATTGGTGCCGCACAAGGACTCAAATTTAGCTAATTATTGAAACATAAATATACGAATTTTTTATTAGCGTTCCACTATAAGGGCAAATAACAGCAGTTAAAGAAAAGCATAAACTAAAATAGACATTAACTACTGATTAATTAGAAACTGAATTGAACTAAACATTTTAGGACTGAAAGCATAGTAGATTTGGCCTAGTAGGGATGGTTGCTTATGAGGAACCCTTAAATATTAATTGATTTCAATAAAACTTCTTTGGTACACGTTTTATATTAATAGGAAAAAAGTGCGGGGATGAGACATCCAAATTTTGGTTGATTGGGAGGTTCTTATATGTGTAGGAAAAATTAAATATATAAAATTTCGGGGTTTCACCCCCGTATTTTTTTCCTATTGATATAAAACGTGTACCAAAGAAGTTTTATTAAAATCAACTAATATTTAAGGGTGCCTCATAAGCAACCATCCCTACTAGGCCAAATCTACTATGCTTTCAGTCCTAAAATGTTTAGTTCAATTCAGTTTCTAATTAATCAGTAGTCACTGTCTATTTTAGTTTATGCTCTTCTTTAACTGTTGTTATTTGCTCTTATAGTGGAATGCTAATAAAAAATTCGTGTATTTATGTTTCAATAATTAATTAACTAAATTTGAGTCCTTGTGCGGCACCAATAAGAATATTTATAATTACTTGAGATTTTGCATATTTTGTTTTTTTGTCAAATGGAATATATTGAGCGGGTGAGACGATGAAATTTGCAATTTTGAAAAATAAGAACCACTCTAAATATATATATATATATATTATATATATATTATATATAGGGTGAACCAAATGTAGGTGGACAGTAAATGATAACGTTTATTTTGAGAATACATATTTAATTTTTTTGTATACTATAATACAAAATAAAATTTAAATAAATTTAGTTATAATATTTAATATAATATAACACAAACACCATAGTTATAATGAACACCATAGTTATAATATAATATAACACAAACTGTATTCAACCTACTGTCCACCTACTTTTGGTTCACCGTGTATATATATATATATATATATATATATATATATATATATATATCAAAACTACGAAATGATGTAAAAGTTAAGACAAAAATAAAACCATAATTAAAAAATAGAGGTAAAAAGGAAAAGGCTGTATGCGGATTGTACTTGTCTGAGAGGTAACGCCAAAAACAAAACAAAGCAAACAGCAGTATATCTGAAAAACAATATACCAAACTTAAAGTCTCAACCCCCACATAGACCCCACCGCCAGCAAATAGTTGTGTTATGTCGAAAATTTAAGCAAAACACTCTTCACCAGCCCGTTCAGACTTGACACTGAGGAGCGCCTGATTACGAGGGAAAGGCCAGCGAACCAGGCTTCCTCGAAGTCTTCATACATAAAGATATAGCGATGGTGATATTCCCAAATTCTGAATGTAAGAAAAAATAATTTTTACAGAACCAAAACACTGAACAACGTCCAAATGTAGGAAACGTTTATAATTAAGCGTTTGAAACATAATTGCTCTGATGTCAAAGAAACAGAAGTGGGTTGTAATTTTTTTTGTACGATTGTGCTGATACGAATTAAAGCAAAGCATTTATACAAATTAAATGTTATAATGTTATAATCTTTCAGACCAACAAAGACCCTAGGATCCACTCATGGCTGGTCTACCTAACTGTGTTCGTAATTGTGCATTGTGTATGTCCTCCGTGGTGGCGGAGGGGACCTACAATTTTACGTGGGTTCCGAACCACAATAACAAGAAATTTATGTAAAAACTGCCTGTACATTGGCAACGACCAATTTTTACAAAACTAAATAATTATTAATTTAAAACTAATTAATTATCGATTTAAAACTAAAGATAGAATCTCTGGATCCAGAGGATCAAGTCATAATAGACTACTCTCCACAAATATGTTACACTCTATATCTATTTATAACCGACATGCAAATATATCAGATACAAAGAATCCAGTCAATTTCATTACGTTATCCATCAATACTAGTACCTTGCCAACGAAAAATAAGTCACGGTCCATATCGATTACGAACCAAGTCAAAATTTACCACCATATACATTACAATATATATACTTAGGAGGAAAAGTGTAGGTGTGGCTGTAAAGACTGTATAGTAATGTAGAAATGTGTGTGCACCCATTTTGGGTCTCCCATTTAAAGGTGTTTTGGGGCAAGTGAAGATCATGAGTTTTTTCAATACCTCACAGTACTATGGGGGGCACCGCTTGGCAGAGGAATCTCTTTAAATGGGATGTGTAAGGACAGAGAGTATCCCCTAACCCAAGATGCTGCCTCCCTATATCCCACAACACTTGTGTTGAGCTGTGGGATCTGTCACCACAAAGCCTTAATTTTACTACCTTAAACTATACCCAATCTATCAACATATGCGTCTAATCGATTTTTAAACATGTTTATAGACGTCTAGGGGATATAGCGCTTACGAGGTTTAGGAATATCATTTTCGAATTGTGATATATCGGAAATGTGATCTAAACTCTAAAGTTCTATCACTGATCACTATAGGAAAAATTCGTCTCAGTTTTACATTTTTGTATTTATGCGTATATAAAAGCTACATGTTAAGTATAGGGAGGGTGTCCACGATGTCTTGTCATCCCAGTAAAATACTGAGTTTCGTTTTTCTTTCAGACCCATTTGAGATGTGTGATAGCAGCAACTATACAATTAAACAACGCATATTGGCTAGTACCCGGGTCCATGAGCAACCACGTAATGGCAAAACCATTGAAAATATTCGTGCAGATTTCCAGGACCGATTCAGTCGTGCAGCTCCTCCAAAAAGGACTCTGTTGAGATGGGAAAAGAAACTGTTCACAACAGGAACTGTAAAAGATAACCAAGAACTGGCAGGCCATCTAAGTATGATAAATGGGTCTGAAAGAAAAACGAAAATCAGTTAGTATTTTTTTCTATGGTGACAAGTCATTGCGCACACCCTGTAGGTTGTTAATGTGAATATAAAATCTCTGGTTTATACTTTCGTATATAATTTTTCATTGGAAATGGGGTCTGCCACATATGAACCATCATGAGAAGAAAATGGTGGAACGTTTTCAAACCAGGCTTAACACTGTACAGGAAAAAATGGAAAACCGGCGTAAAGGCTCTTAAAAAGTACTTTTCAGGTATAGAGGAAGCAGTCCATCATTACGAAAGAGATGAGGGTGGATGTGAGTGACTTCACAATTTGATCATTTTCATGGTTTATTTCATGATTTTTTTTTTTCTTTAGTAAGATATTATAACCTCTCTGGCGGAATGTGAACTATTAATAGAAAGAGTTAGGTTTAGGTTAGAAAAGAGAAAGGAAGTGGTATCATCTTACCTTACCTTACCTTATGTTGTTTCGTGCGTTGGTCTCTCTTCACACGGAGGTCAAGCTGGTGGCCCCGCCTCATCCCACTTAATGTTATTCCCATTTCATTCCTTGCCTAAGAGTGAGAAATCCGCGAGTAAAAATCTCAAAGGAGGCAATTTTCAAATTGATCTATTCCCATTTCATGTTATTCTTATTCTTATTCACTCCTTTTTCACTTACGTCTAGGTTAGATTAGACTGGGTTAGATTGGGTTAGGTTAAGTTCAGTTGAGTTAATAAATATTAGCCTCTCTCATTTCGCGCTTTTATCGTGAATATAAATGAGAGCGACAATCCTTCTCGAATCAAAAATCTCTTTTCTCAGATCTAGATTTCTCACTTTGTGCATTCTCACTTACAGACCGCGAATGGGAATGGGAATGACACCGAGTGTGAAATAATCAAAAGAAGCATTGTTGAGGAAGCGCCCGTTCGTTTAACAATATTCTCCGTATATAATTAAATTATTTGTAAAGTTGAACTCTGTAAAGTCGAAAGATTTAACTTCTTAAATTCGTACTAAAATTTGGAGAAAATAATATTATCTTCAAAGATTTCTTCCTCCTTTTGTTCCTGTTAATTTAAGATTCCCTTTTTCTAGTTTGAAAATATATATTTCTTTCCCCTCTTCCTTTAATTGATCCCATTTAAAGCGACCCTTTAAAAGTATTGATTTAATTAGTTTTCGGATGAAGATAATTGCCTTGCTTAAAAAGAATTTACAGTGAATCCTAATTTTTAGCTTTGGATTGATTCTCCCTTTAACTTGGGAGTTTTCTAAGGTTACGCATTCACTTTTTCA
>JAJOZX010021065.1:0-25244 GCA_023014485.1 Bathynomus jamesi
TCCTATATACTGTGGAAAATTCACGAGAATTCATAGGGTCTAGTATTTGAAGAAAAATTGAAAATTTCGAAGGCTTTCGACAGTGCATTTTCCCATTTTCCGACAAACATTTGATCTTGCTGAAACTTTCCAAATGTCATCACAATAGAAAAGTAATGAAAGAAATATAAATCCTATCATTGATATGGATTTTAAATGAAGAGATATTCGATAAAAGGTAGACTGCAGTTTCGAAACTGTCCTATATTTCCTAAACTAATGTTAGTAATTTATCAAATATTTTATATTTAAGACATTTATATTAATCCTATATACTTTGGAAAAGTTCTGCGGAATTCATAGTGTTTGGTATTTGAAGAAAAATTCAAAATTTCGAAGGCTTTCGACTGTGCATTTTCCCATTTTTCGAGAAAAGTTTGATCTTGCTGAAACTTTCCAAATATCATCAAATGGAGAGTAATGAAAGAAATATAAGGCTTTCATTGATATCGATTTTAAATAAAGAGATATTCGATATGTGTCGACTAAAGATTCGAAAATGTCCCATATTTCTAACTAATGTTAGTAATTATTAAATATTTTACATTTAAGAGATATTCGATAAAAGGTAGACTACAGTTTCGAAAATGTCCTATATTTCCTAAACTATGTTAGTAATTATTAAATATTTTATATTTAAGACATTTATTTAATGCTAGATACTGTGGAAAATTTCTGCAGAATTCATAGTGTTTGGTATTTGAAGAAAAATTCAAAATTTCGAAGGCTTTCGACTGTGCATTTTCCCATTTTTCGAGAAAAGTTTGATCTTGCTGAAACTTTCCAAATATCATCACAATAGAGTAATGAAAGAAATATAAAGGCTTTCATTGATATCGATTTTAAATAAAGAGATATTCGATATGTGTCGACTAAGTTCGAAAATGTCCCATATTTCCTAAACTAATGTTAGTAATTATTAAATATTTTATATTTAAGACATTTATATTAATCCTATATACTGTGGAAAATTTCTGCAGAATTCATAGTGTTTGTATTTGAAGAAAAATTCAAAATTTCGAAGGCTTTCGACTGTGCATTTTCCCATTTTTCGACAAACATTTAATGTTGATCAAACTTTCCAAATATCATCACAATAGAGTAATGAAAGAAATATAATGGCTTTCATTGATATCGATTTTAAATAAAGAGATATTCGATAAAAGGTAGACTACAGTTTCGAAAATGTCCCATATTTCCTAAACTAATGTTAGTAATTATTAAATATTTTATATTTAAGACATTTATATTAATCCTATATACTGTGGAAAATTTTGCAGAATTCATAGTGTTTGGTATTTGAAGAAAAATTCAAAATTTCGAAGGCTTTCGACTGTGCATTTTCCCATTTTTCGAGAAAAGTTTGTTTGCTGAAACTTTCCAAATATCATCACAATAGAGTAATGAAAAAATATAATGGCTTTCATTGATATCGATTTTAAATAAAGAGATATTCGATATGTGGTCGACTAAAGATTCGAAAATCTCCCATATCCTAAACTATTGTTGTAATTATTAAATATTTTATATTTAAGACATTTATATTAATCCTATATACTGTGCAAAATTCTGTAGAATTCATAGGGTTTAGTATTTGAAGAAAATTGAAAATTTCGAAGGCTTTCGACAGTGCATTTTCCCATTTTCGACAAACATTTGATCTTGCTGAAACTTTCCAAATGTCATCACAATAGAAAGTAATGAAAGAAATATAAATCCTATCATTGATATGGATTTTAAATAAAGAGATATTCGATAAAAGGTAGACTGCAGTTTCGAAAATGTCCTATATTTCCTAAACTAATGTTAGTAATTATTAAATATTTTATATTTAAGACATTTATATTAATCCTATATACTGTGGAAAATTTCTGCGAATTCATAGTGTTTGTATTTGAAGAAAAATTCAAAATTTCGAAGGCTTTCGACTGTGCATTTTCCCATTTTTCGAGAAAAGTTTGATCTTGCTGAAACTTTCCAAATATCACAAAATGAGAGTAATGAAAGAAATATAAAGGCTTTCATTGATATCGATTTTAAATAAAGAGATATTCGATATGGTAGACTAAGATTTCGAAAATGTCCATCCTAAACTAATGTAATTATTAAATATTTTATATTTAAGACATTTATATTAATCCTATATACTGTGGAAAATTTCTGCAGAATTCATAGTGTTTGGTATTTGAAGAAAAATTGAAAATTTCGAAGGCTTTCGACTGTGCATTTTCCCATTTTTCGAGAAACATTTGATCTTGCTGAAACTTTCCAAATCATCACAATAGAAAGTAATGAAAGAAATATAATCTTTCATTGATATCGATTTTAAATAAAGAGATATTCGATAAAAGTAGACTACAGTTTCGAAAATGTCCCATATTTCCTAAACTAATGTTAGTAATTATTAAATATTTTATATTTAAGACATTTATATTAATCCTATATACTGTGGAAAATTTCTGCAGAATTCATAGTGTTTGGTATTTGAAGAAAAATTCAAAATTTCGAAGGCTTTCGACTGTGCCTTTTCCCATTTTTCGAGAAAAGTTTGTTCTTGTTGAAACTTTCCAAATATCATCACAATGGGAGTAATGAAATAAATAATGGCTTTCATTGATATCGATTTTAAATAAAGAGATATTCGATATGTGGTCGACTAAAGATTCGAAAATCTCCCACAGCTCCTAAACTTATTGTTGTAATTATTAAATATTTTATATTTAAGACATTTATATTAATCCTATATACTGTGCAAAATTCCTGTAGAATTCATAGGGTCTAGTATTTGAAGAAAAATTGAAAATTTCGAAGGCTTTCGACAGTGCATTTTCCCATTTTCCGACAAACATTTGATCTTGCTGAAACTTTCCAAATGTCATCACAATAGAAAGTAATGAAAGAAATATAAATCCTATCATTGATATGGATTTTAAATGAAGAGATATTCGATAAAAGGTAGACTGCAGTTTCGAAACTGTCCTATATTTCCTAAACTAATGTTAGTAATTATCAAATATTTTATATTTAAGACATTTATATTAATCCTATATACTGTTGGAAAAGTTCTGCGGAATTCATAGTGTTTGGTATTTGAAGAAAAATTCAAAATTTCGAAGGCTTTCGACTGTGCATTTTCCCATTTTTCGAGAAAAGTTTGATCTTGCTGAAACTTTCCAAATATCATCAAAATGGAGAGTAATGAAAGAAATATAAAGGCTTTCATTGATATCGATTTTAAATAAAGAGATATTCGATATGTGGTCGACTAAAGATTCGAAAATGTCCCATATTTCCTAAACTAATGTTAGTAATTATTAAATACTTTACATTTAAGAGATATTCGATAAAAGGTAGACTACAGTTTCGAAAATGTCCTATATTTCCTAAACTAATGTTAGTAATTATTAAATATTTTATATTTAAGACATTTATATTAATCCTATATACTGTGGAAAATTTCTGCAGAATTCATAGTGTTTGGTATTTGAAGTAAAATTGAAAATTTCGAAGGCTCTCGGCTGTGCATTTTCCCATTTTTCGAGAAAAGTTTGATCTTGCTGAAACTTTCAAATATCATCAAAATGGAGAGTAATGAAAGAAATATAAAGGCTTTCATTGATATCGATTTTAAATAAAGAGATATTCGATATGTGGTCGACTAAAGATTCGAAAATGTCCCATATCCTAAACTATGTTGAATTATTAATATTTTATATTTAAGACATTTATATTAATCCTATATACTGTGGAAAATTTCTGCAGAATTCATAGTGTTTGGTATTTGAAGAAAAATTGAAAATTTCGAAGGCTTTCGACTGTGCATTTTCCCATTTTTCGACAAACATTTAATGTTGATCAAACTTTCCAAATATCATCACAATAGAAAGTAATGAAAGAAATATAATGGCTTTCATTGATATCGATTTTAAATAAAGAGATATTCGATAAAGGTAGACTACAGTTTCGAAAATGTCCCATATTTCCTAAACTAATGTTAGTAATTATTAAATATTTTATATTTAAGACATTTATATTAATCCTATATACTGTGGAAAATTTCTGCAGAATTCATAGTGTTTGGTATTTGAAGAAAAATTGAAAATTTCGAAGGCTTTCGACAGTGCATTTTCCCATTTTTCGACAAACATTTAATGTTGATCAAACTTTCCAAATATCATCACAATAGAAAGTAATGAAAGAAATATAATGGCTTTCATTGATATCGATTTTAAATAAAGAGATATTCGATAAAAGGTAGACTACAGTTTCGAAAATGTCCCATTTCCTAAACTAATGTTAGTAATTATTAAATATTTTATATTTAAGACATTTATATTAATCCTATATACTGTGGAAAATTTCTGCAGAATTCATAGTGTTTGGTATTTGAAAAAAATTCAAAATTTCGAAGGCTTTCGACTGTGCATTTTCCCATTTTTCGAGAAAAGTTTGTTCTTGTTGAAACTTTCCAAATATCATCACAATGAGAGTAATGAAATAAATAATGGCTTTCATTGATATCGATTTTAAATAAAGAGATATTCGATATGTGGTCGACTAAAGATTCGAAAATCTCCCACATTCCTAAACTATTGTTGTAATTATTAAATATTTTATATTTAAGACATTTATATTAATCCTATATACTGAAAAATATCTTGTGAATTCTGAGAATTCATAGGGTCTAGTATTTGAAGAAAAATTGAAAATTTCGAAGGCTTTCGACAGTGCATTTTCCCATTTTCCGACAAACATTTGATCTTGCTGAAACTTTCCAAATGTCATCACAATAGAAAGTAATGAAAGAAATATAAATCCTATCATTGATATGGATTTTAAATGAAGAGATATTCGATAAAAGGTAGACTGCAGTTTCGAAACTGTCCTATATTTCCTAAACTAATGTTAGTAATTATAAATATTTTATATTTAAGACATTTATATTAATCCTATATACTTTGGAAAAGTTCTGCGAATTCATAGTGTTTGGTATTTGAAGAAAAATTCAAAATTTCGAAGGCTTTCGACTGTGCATTTTCCCATTTTTCGAGAAAAGTTTGATCTTGCTGAAACTTTCCAAATATCATCAAAATGGAGAGTAATGAAAGAAATATAAAGGCTTTCATTGATATCGATTTTAAATAAAGAGATATTCGATATGTGTCGACTAAAGATTCGAAAATGTCCCATATTTCCTAAACTAATGTTAGTAATTATTAAATATTTTACATTTAAGAGATATTCGATAAAAGGTAGACTACAGTTTCGAAAATGTCCTATATTTCCTAAACTAATGTTAGTAATTATTAAATATTTTATATTTAAGACATTTATATTAATGCTAGATACTGTGGAAAATTTCTGCAGAATTCATAGTGTTTGGTATTTGAAGAAAAATTCAAAATTTCGAAGGCTTTCGACTGTGCATTTTCCCATTTTTCGAGAAAAGTTTGATCTTGCTGAAACTTTCAAAAATCATCAAAATGAGAGTAATGAAAGAAATATAAAGGCTTTCATTGATATCGATTTTAAATAAAGAGATATTCGATATGTGGTCGACTAAAGATTCGAAAATGTCCCATATTTCCTAAACTAATGTTAGTAATTATTAAATATTTTATATTTAAGACATTTATATTAATCCTATATACTGTGGAAAATTTCTGCAGAATTCATAGTGTTTGGTATTTGAAGAAAAATTGAAAATTTCGAAGGCTTTCGACTGTGCATTTTCCCATTTTTCGACAAACATTTAATGTTGATCAAACTTTCCAAATATCATCACAATAGAAAGTAATGAAAGAAATATAATGGCTTTCATTGATATCGATTTTAAATAAAGAGATATTCGATAAAAGGTAGACTACAGTTTCGAAAATGTCCCATATTTCCTAAACTAATGTTAGTAATTATTAAATATTTTATATTTAAGACATTTATATTAATCCTATATACTGTGGAAAATTTCTGCAGAATTCATAGTGTTTGGTATTTGAAGAAAAATTCAAAATTTCGAAGGCTTTCGACTGTGCCTTTTCCCATTTTTCGAGAAAAGTTTGTTCTTGTTGAAACTTTCCAAATATCATCACAATTGAGAGTATGAAATAAATATAATGGCTTTCATTGATATCGATTTTAAATAAAGAGATATTCGATATGTGTCGACTAAAGATTCGAAAATCTCCCACAGCTCCTAAACTATTGTTGTAATTATTAAATATTTTATATTTAAGACATTTATATTAATCCTATATACTGTGCAAAATTCCTGTAGAATTCATAGGGTCTAGTATTTGAAGAAAAATTGAAAATTTCGAAGGCTTTCGACAGTGCATTTTCCCATTTTCCGACAAACATTTGATCTTGCTGAAACTTTCCAAATGTCATCACAATAGAAAGTAATGAAAGAAATATAAATCCTATCATTGATATGGATTTTAAATGAAGAGATATTCGATAAAAGGTAGACTGCAGTTTCGAAACTGTCCTATATTTCCTAAACTAATGTTAGTAATTATCAAATATTTTATATTTAAGACATTTATATTAATCCTATATACTTTGGAAAAGTTCTGCGGAATTCATAGTGTTTGGTATTTGAAGAAAAATTCAAAATTTCGAAGGCTTTCGACTGTGCATTTTCCCATTTTTCGAGAAAAGTTTGATCTTGCTGAAACTTTCCAAATATCATCAAAATGGAGAGTAATGAAAGAAATATAAAGGCTTTCATTGATATCGATTTTAAATAAAGAGATATTCGATATGTGGTCGACTAAAGATTCGAAAATGTCTTACAGCTCCTAAACTTATTGTTGAAATTATTAAATATTTTATATTTAACACATTTATATTAATCCTATATTCTGTGCAAAATTCCTGTAGAATTCATAGGGTCTAGTATTTGAAGAAAAATTGAAAATTTCGAAGGCTTTCGACTGTGCATTTTCCCATTTTTCGACAAACAATTAATGTTGATCAAACTTTCCAAATATCATCACAATAGAAAGTAATGAAAGAAATATAATGGCTTTCATTGATATCGGATTTTAAATAAAGAGATATTCGATAAAAGGTAGACTACAGTTTCGAAAATGTCCCATATTTCCTAAACTAATGTTAGTAATTATAAATATTTTATATTTAAGACATTTATATTAATCCTAGATACTGTGGAAATTTCTGCAGAATTCTAGTGTTTGGTATTTGAAGAAAAATTCAAATTTCGAAGGCTTTCGACTGTGCATTTTCCCATTTTCGACAAGAAAAGTTTGATCTTGCTGAAACTTTCCAAATATCCATCAAATATGAGAGTGAAATGAACGATATAATGGCTTTCATTGATATCGATTTTAAAAAAGAGATATTCGATAAAAGGTGTGGTACTAGTTCGAAAATGTCCCATATTTCCTAAACTTAATGTTAGTAATTATTAAATATTTTATTTTAAGACATTTATATTAATCCTATATACTGTGGAAAATCTGTAGAATTCATAGGGTTTGGTATTTGAAGAAAAATTGCAAAATTTCGAAGGCTTTCGACTGTGCATTTTCCCATTTTTTCGAGAAAATTTGATTTGTTGAAACTTTCCAATTCATCACAATAGAAGTAATGAAAGAAATATAATCCCTATCATTGATATCGATTTTAAATAAGAGATATTCGATAAGGTAGTCGACAGTTCGAAACTGTCCCATACTCCTAAACTAATGTTATAAGTAATTTATTATTTTATATTTAAGACATTTATATTAATCCTATATACTGTGGAAAAATTCTGTAGAATTCATAGGGTCAGTATTTGAAGAAAAATTGAAAATTTCGAAGGCTTTCGACAGTGCATTTTCCCATTTTTCGACAAACATTTGATCTTGCTGAAACTTTCCAAATGTCATCACAATAGAAAGTAATGAAAGAAATATAATCCTTCATTGATATGATTTTAAATGAAGAGATATTCGATAAAAGGTAGACTGCAGTTTCGAAACTGTCCTATATTTCCTAAACTATGTTAGTAATTATCAAATATTTTATATTTAAGACATTTATATTAATCCTATATACTTTGGAAAAGTTCTGCGAATTCATAGTGTTTGGTATTTGAAGAAAAATTCAAAATTTCGAAGGCTTTCGACTGTGCATTTTCCCATTTTCGAGAAAAGTTTGATCTTGCTGAAACTTTCCAAATATCATCAAAATGGAGAGTAATGAAAGAAATATAAAGGCTTTCATTGATATCGATTTTAAATAAAGAGATATTCGATATGTAGACTAAGATTCGAAAATGTCCCATATTTCCTAAACTAATGTTAGTAATTATTAAATATTTTATTTAAGAGATTTCGATATAGACTACAGTTTCGAAATCCTATATTTCCTAAACTAATGTTAGTAATTATTAAATATTTTATATTTAAGACATATATTAATGCTAGATACTGGAAAATTTCTGCAGAATTCATAGTGTTTGGTATTTGAAGAAAAATTCAAAATTTCGAAGGCTTTCGACTGTGCATTTTCCCATTTTTCGAGAAAATTTGATCTTGCTGAAACTTTCCAAATATCATCACAATAGAGTAATGAAAGAATATAATGGCTTTCATTGATATCGATTTTAAATAAAGAGATATTCGATAAAAGGTAGACTACAGTTTCGAAAATGTCCTATTTCCTAAACTAATGTTAGTAATTATTAAATATTTTATATTTAAGACATTTATATTAATCCTATATACTGTGGAAAATTTCTGCAGAATTCATAGTGTTTGGTATTTGAAGAAAAATTGAAAATTTCGAAGGCTTTCGACTGTGCATTTTCCCATTTTTCGACAAACATTTATGTTGATCAAACTTTCCAAATATCATCACAATAGAAAGTAATGAAAGAAATATAATGGCTTTCATTGATATCGATTTTAAATAAAGAGATATTCGATAAAAGTAGACTACAGTTCGAAAATGTCCCATATTTCCTAAACTAATGTTAGTAATTATTAAATATTTTATATTTAAGACATTTATATTAATCCTATATACTGTGGAAAATTTCTGCAGAATTCATAGTGTTTGGTATTTGAAGAAAAATTGAAAATTTCGAAGGCTTTCGACTGTGCATTTTCCCATTTTTCGAGAAACATTTGATCTTGTTGAAACTTTCCAAATATCATCACAATAGAGTAATGAAAGAAATATAATGGCTTTCATTGATATCGATTTTAAATAAAGAGATATTCGATATGGTCGACTAAGTTTCGAAAATGTCCCATATCCTAAACTAATGTTAGTAATTATTAAATATTTTATATTTAAGACATTTATATTAATCCTATATACTGTGGAAAATTTCTGTAGAATTCATAGTGTTTGTATTTGAAGAAAAATTGAAAATTTCGAAGGCTTTCGACAGTGCATTTTCCCATTTTCGACAAACATTTGATCTTGCTGAAACTTTCCAAATATCATCACAATAGAAAGTAATGAAAGAAATATAATCTTTCATTGATATCGATTTTAAATAAAGAGATATTCGATAAAAGGTAGACTACAGTTTCGAAAATGTCCCATATTTCCTAAACTAATGTTAGTAATTATTAAATATTTTATATTTAAGACATTTATATTAATCCTATATACTGTGGAAAATTCTGCAGAATTCATAGTGTTTGGTATTTGAAGAAAAATTCAAAATTTCGAAGGCTTTCGACTGTGCATTTTCCCATTTTTCGACAAAATTTGATCTTGCTGAAACTTTCCAAATATCATCACAATAGAGTAATGAAAGAAATATAATGGCTTTCATTGATATCGATTTTAAATAAAGAGATATTCGATAAAAGGTAGACTACAGTTTCGAAAATGTCCATATTTCCTAAACTAATGTTAGTAATTATTAAATATTTTATATTTAAGACATTTATATTAATCCTATATACTGTGGAAAATTTCTGCAGAATTCATAGTGTTTGGTATTTGAAGAAAAATTGAAAATTTCGAAGGCTTTCGACTGTGCATTTTCCCATTTTTCGACAAACATTTGATCTTGCTGAAACTTTCCAAATATCATCACAATAGAAAGTAATGAAAGAAATATAATGGCTTTCATTGATATCGATTTTAAATAAAGAGATATTCGATAAAAGGTAGACTACAGTTTCGAAAATGTCCCATATTTCCTAAACTAATGTTAGTAATTATTAAATATTTTATATTTAAGACATTTATATTAATCCTATATACTGTGGAAAATTTCTGCAGAATTCATAGTGTTTGGTATTTGAAGAAAAATTCAAAATTTCGAAGGCTTTCGACTGTGCATTTTCCCATTTTTCGAGAAAAGTTTGTTCTTGTTGAAACTTTCCAAATATCATCACAATGAGAGTAATGAAATATAATGGCTTTCATTGATATCGATTTTAAATAAAGAGATATTCGATATGTGGTCGACTAAAGATTCGAAAATCTCCCACAGCTCCTAAACTTATTGTTGTAATTATTAAATATTTTATATTTAAGACATTTATATTAATCCTATATACTGTGCAAAATTCCTGTAGAATTCATAGGGTCTAGTATTTGAAGAAAAATTGAAAATTTCGAAGGCTTTCGACAGTGCATTTTCCCATTTTCCGACAAACATTTGATCTTGCTGAAACTTTCCAAATGTCATCACAATAGAAAGTAATGAAAGAAATATAAATCCTATCATTGATATGGATTTTAAATAAGAGATATTCGATAAAAGGTAGACTGCAGTTTCGAAAATGTCCTATATTTCCTAAACTAATGTTAGTAATTATCAAATATTTTATATTTAAGACATTTATATTAATCCTATATACTGTTGGAAAATTCTGCGAATTCATAGTGTTTGGTATTTGAAGAAAAATTCAAAATTTCGAAGGCTTTCGACTGTGCATTTTCCCATTTTTCGAGAAAAGTTTGATCTTGCTGAAACTTTCCAAATATCATCAAAATGGAGAGTAATGAAAGAAATATAAAGGCTTTCATTGATATCGATTTTAAATAAAGAGATATTCGATATGTGGTCGACTAAAGATTCGAAAATGTCCCATATTTCCTAAACTAATGTTAGTAATTATTAAATATTTACATTTAAGATATTCGATAAAAGGTAGACTACAGTTTCGAAAATGTCCTATATTTCCTAAACTAATGTTAGTAATTATTAAATATTTTATATTTAAGACATTTATATTAATCTATATACTGTGGAAAATTTCTGCAGAATTCATAGTGTTTGGTATTTGAAGAAAAATTCAAAATTTCGAAGGCTTTCGACTGTGCATTTTCCCATTTTTCGAGAAAATTTGATCTTGCTGAAACTTTCCAAATATCATCAAATGGAGAGTAATGAAAGAAATATAATGGCTTTCATTGATATCGATTTTAAATAAAGAGATATTCGATAAAAGGTCGACTAAGTTCGAAAATGTCCCATCCTAAACTAATGTTAGTAATTATTAAATATTTTATATTTAAGACATTTATATTAATCCTATATACTGTGGAAAATTTCTGCAGAATTCATAGTGTTTGGTATTTGAAGAAAAATTGAAAATTTCGAAGGCTTTCGACTGTGCATTTTCCCATTTTTCGACAAACATTTATGTTGATCAAACTTTCCAAATATCATCACAATAGAAAGTAATGAAAGAAATATAATGGCTTTCATTGATATCGATTTTAAATAAAGAGATATTCGATAAAAGGTAGACTACAGTTTCGAAAATGTCCCATATTTCCTAAACTAATGTTAGTAATTATTAAATATTTTATATTTAAGACATTTATATTAATCCTATATACTGTGGAAAATTTCTGCAGAATTCATAGTGTTTGGTATTTGAAGAAAAATTGAAAATTTCGAAGGCTTTCGACTGTGCATTTTCCCATTTTTCGACAAACATTTAATGTTGATCAAACTTTCCAAATATCATCACAATAGAAAGTAATGAAAGAAATATAATGGCTTTCATTGATATCGATTTTAAATAAAGAGATATTCGATAAAAGGTAGACTACAGTTTCGAAAATGTCCCATATTTCCTAAACTAATGTTAGTAATTATTAAATATTTTATATTTAAGACATTTATATTAATCCTATATACTGTGGAAAATTTCTGCAGAATTCATAGTGTTTGGTATTTGAAGAAAAATTCAAAATTTCGAAGGCTTTCGACTGTGCCTTTTCCCATTTTTCGAGAAAAGTTTGTTCTTGTTGAAACTTTCCAAATATCATCACAATGGAAGTAATGAAATAAATATAATGGCTTTCATTGATATCGATTTTAAATAAAGAGATATTCGATATGTGGTCGACTAAAGATTCGAAAATCTCCCACAGCTCCTAAACTTATTGTAATTATTAAATATTTTATATTTAAGACATTTATATTAATCCTATATACTGTGCAAAATTCCTGTAGAATTCATAGGGTCTAGTATTTGAAGAAAAATTGAAAATTTCGAAGGCTTTCGACAGTGCATTTTCCCATTTTCCGACAAACATTTGATCTTGCTGAAACTTTCCAAATGTCATCACAATAGAAAGTAATGAAAGAAATATAAATCCTATCATTGATATGGATTTTAAATGAAGAGATATTCGATAAAAGGTAGACTGCAGTTTCGAAACTGTCCTATATTTCCTAAACTAATGTTAGTAATTATCAAATATTTTATATTTAAGACATTTATATTAATCCTATATACTTTGGAAAAGTTCTGCGGAATTCATAGTGTTTGGTATTTGAAGAAAAATTCAAAATTTCGAAGGCTTTCGACTGTGCATTTTCCCATTTTTCGAGAAAAGTTTGATCTTGCTGAAACTTTCCAAATATCATCAAAATGGAGAGTAATGAAAGAAATATAAAGGCTTTCATTGATATCGATTTTAAATAAAGAGATATTCGATATGTGGTCGACTAAAGATTCGAAAATGTCCCATATTTCCTAAACTAATGTTAGTAATTATTAAATATTTTACATTTAAGAGATATTCGATAAAAGGTAGACTACAGTTTCGAAAATGTCCTATATTTCCTAAACTAATGTTAGTAATTATTAAATATTTTATATTTAAGACATTTATATTAATGCTAGATACTGTGGAAAATTTCTGCAGAATTCATAGTGTTTGGTATTTGAAGAAAAATTCAAAATTTCGAAGGCTTTCGACTGTGCATTTTCCCATTTTTCGAGAAAAGTTTGATCTTGCTGAAACTTTCAAATATCATCAAAATGGAGAGTAATGAAAGAAATATAAAGGCTTTCATTGATATCGATTTTAAATAAAGAGATATTCGATATGTGGTCGACTAAAGATTCGAAAATGTCCCATATTTCCTAAACTAATGTTAGTAATTATTAAATATTTTATATTTAAGACATTTATATTAATCCTATATACTGTGGAAAATTTCTGCAGAATTCATAGTGTTTGGTATTTGAAGAAAAATTCAAAATTTCGAAGGCTTTCGACTGTGCATTTTCCCATTTTTCGACAAACATTTATGTTGATCAAACTTTCCAAATATCATCACAATAGAAAGTAATGAAAGAAATATAATGGCTTTCATTGATATCGATTTTAAATAAAGAGATATTCGATAAAAGGTAGACTACAGTTTCGAAAATGTCCCATATTTCCTAAACTAATGTTAGTAATTATTAAATATTTTATATTTAAGACATTTATATTAATCCTATATACTGTGGAAAATTTCTGCAGAATTCATAGTGTTTGGTATTTGAAGAAAAATTGAAAATTTCGAAGGCTTTCGACTGTGCATTTTCCCATTTTTCGACAAAATTTGTCTTGTGAAACTTTCCAAATATCATCACAATGAAAGTAATGAAAGAAATATAATGGCTTTCATTGATATCGATTTTAAATAAAGAGATATTCGATAAAAGGTAGACTACAGTTCGAAAATGTCCCATATTTCCTAAACTAATGTTAGTAATTATTAAATATTTTATATTTAAGACATTTATATTAATCCTATATACTGTGGAAAATTTCTGCAGAATTCATAGTGTTTGGTATTTGAAGAAAAATTGAAAATTTCGAAGGCTTTCGACTGTGCATTTTCCCATTTTTCGAGAAACATTTGTCTTGTTGAAACTTTCCAAATATCATCACAATAGAAAGTAATGAAAGAAATATAATGGCTTTCATTGATATCGATTTTAAATAAGAGATATTCGATAAAAGGTAGACTACAGTTTCGAAAATGTCCCATATTTCCTAAACTAATGTTAGTAATTATTAAATATTTTATATTTAAGACATTTATATTAATCCTATATACTGTGGAAAATTCTGCAGAATTCATAGTGTTTGGTATTTGAAGAAAAATTGAAAATTTCGAAGGCTTTCGACTGCATTTTCCCATTTTTCGACAAACATTTGATCTTGCTGAAACTTTCCAAATATCATCACAATAGAGTAATGAAAGAAATATAAAGGCTTTCATTGATATCGATTTTAAATAAAGAGATATTCGATATGTGTCGACTAAGTTCGAAAATGTCCCATATTTCCTAAACTAATGTTAGTAATTATTAAATATTTTATATTTAAGACATTTATATTAATCCTATATACTGGAAAATTCTGCAGAATTCATAGTGTTGGTATTTGAAGAAAAATTCAAAATTTCGAAGGCTTTCGACTGTGCATTTTCCCATTTTTCGAGAAAAGTTTGATCTTGCTGAAACTTTCCAAATATCATCAAAAGAGAGTAATGAAAGAAATATAATGGCTTTCATTGATATCGATTTTAAATAAAGAGATATTCGATAAGGTAGACTAAGATTCGAAAATGTCCATATTTCCTAAACTAATGTTAGTAATTATTAAATATTTTAATTTAAGACATTTATATTAATCCTATATACTGTGGAAAAATTCTGCAGAATTCATAGTGTTTGGTATTTGAAGAAAAATTCAAAATTTCGAAGGCTTTCGACTGTGCATTTTCCCATTTTTCGACAAAATTTGATGCTTGCTGAAACTTTCCAAATATCATCACAATAGAAAGTAATGAAAGAAATATAAATCCTTTCATTGATACGATTTTAAATAAAGAGATATTCGATAAAAGGTAGACTCAGTTTCGAAAATGTCCATATTCCTAAACTAATGTTAGTAATTATAAATATTTTATATTTAAGACATTTATATTAATCCTATATATTTGGAAAATTCTGCGAATTCATAGTGTTTGTATTTGAAGAAAAATTCAAAATTTCGAAGGCTTTCGACTGTGCATTTTCCCATTTTTCGAAAATTTGATCTTGCTGAAACTTTCCAAATATCATCACAATAGAGTAATGAAAGAAATATAAAGGCTTTCATTGATATCGATTTTAAATAAAGAGATATTCGATGGTAGACTAAGTTTCGAAAATGTCCCATATTTCCTAAACTAATGTTAGTAATTATTAAATATTTTATATTTAAGACATTTATATTAATCCTATATACTTGGAAAATTTCTGCAGAATTCATAGTGTTTGGTATTTGAAGAAAAATTGAAAATTTCGAAGGCTTTCGACTGTGCATTTTCCCATTTTTCGACAAAATTAATGTTGATCAAACTTTCCAAATATCATCACAATAGAAGTAATGAAAGAAATATAATGGCTTTCATTGATATCGATTTAAATAAAGAGATATTCGATAGGTAGACTACAGATTCGAAAATGTCCCATATTTCCTAAACTAATGTTAGTAATTATTAAATATTTTATATTTAAGACATTATATTAATCCTATATACTTGGAAAAGTTCTGCGGAATTCATAGTGTTGGTATTTGAAGAAAAATTCAAATTTCGAAGGCTTTCGAGAAAAGTTTGATCTTGCTGAAACTTTCCAAATATCATCAAATGGAGAGTAATGAAATAAATATAAATGGCTTTCATTGATATCGATTTTAAATAAGAGATATTCGATAGTGGTCGACTAAAGATTCGAAAATGTCCCATATTTCCTAAACTAACGTTAGTAATTATTAAATATTTTATATTTAAGACATTTATATTAATCCTATATACTATGGCAAAATTCTGTAGAATCATAGGTTGGTATTTGAAGAAAAATTGAAAATTTCGAAGGCTTTCGACAGTGCATTTCCAATTTTCGACAAACATTGATCTTGCTGAAACTTTCCAAAATCATCACAATAGAAAGTAATGAAAGAAATATAAATCCTTATCATTGATATGGATTTTAAATGAAGAGATATTCGATAAAAGGTAGACTACAGTTCGAAAATGTCCCATATTTCCTAAACTAATGTTAGTAATTATTAAATATTTTATATTTAAGACATTATATTAATCCTATATACTTGGAAAAGTTCTGCGGAATTCATAGTGTTGTGGTATTGAAGAAAAATTCAAAATTTCGAAGGCTTTCGACTGTGCATTTTCCCATTTTTCGACAAACAATTTAATGTTGATCAAACTTTCCAAATATCATCACAATAGAAGTAATGAAAGAAAATAAGGATTCTTGATATCGATTTTAAATAAGAGATATTCGATAAAAGGTAGACTACAGTTTCGAAAATGTCCCATATTTCCTAAACTAATGTTAGTAATTATTAAATATTTTATATTTAAGACATTTATATTAATCCTATATACTATGGAAAATTCTGCAGAATTCATAGTGTTTGGTATTTGAAGAAAAAATTGAAAATTTCGAAGGCTTTCGACTGTGCATTTTCCCATTTTTCGAGACAAACAAAGTTTGATCTTGCTGAAACTTTCCAAATATTCATCACAATGGAGAGTAATGAAATAAATATAATGGCTTTCATTGTATCGATTTTAAATAAAGAGATATTCGATATGTGGTCGACTAAAGATTCGAAAATCCCACATTCCTAAACTTATGTTGTAATTATTAAATATTTTATATTTAAGACATTTATATTAATCCTATAGACTGTGAAAATTTCCTGCAGAATTCATATGTTTGGTATTTGAAGAAAAATTAAATTTCGAAGGCTTTCGACTGTGCATTTTCCCATTTTTCGAAACATTTGATCTTGCTGAAACTTTCCAAATATCATCACAATAGAAAGTAATGAAAGAAATATAAACTTCATTGATATCGATTTAAATAAGAGATATTCGATAAAAGGTAGACTAAAGTTTCGAAAATGTCCCCATATTCCTAAACTAATGTTAGTAATTATTAAATATTTTATATTTAAGACATTTATATTAATCCTATATACTGTGGAAAATTCTGCGGAATTCATAGTGTTTGGTATTTGAAGAAAATTCAAAATTTCGAAGGCTTTCGACTGTGCCTTTTCCCATTTTTCGAGAAAAGTTTTTCTTGTTGAAACTTTCCAAATATCATCAAAATGAGAGTAATGAAATAAATATAAGGCTTTCATTGATATCGATTTTAAATAAAGAGATATTCGATATGTGGTCGACTAAAGATTCGAAAATCTCCCATATTCCTAAACTATGTTGTAATTATTAAATATTTTATATTTAAGACATTTATATTAATCCTATATACTGTGAAAAATTCTGTAGAATTCATAGGTCTAGTATTTGAAGAAAAATTGAAAATTTCGAAGGCTTCGCTGTGCATTTTCCCATTTTCCGACAACAACATTTGATCTTGCAAACTTTCCAAATGTCATCACAATAGAAAGTAATGAAGAAATATAATCCTATCATTGATATGGATTTTAAATAAAGAGATATTCGATAAAAGGTAGACTACAGTTTCGAAATGTCCTATATTTCCTAAACTAATGTTAGTAATTATTAAATATTTTATATTTAAGACATTTAATTAATCCTATATACTGTGGAAAATTTTGCGGAATTCATAGTGTTTGGTATTTGAAGAAAAATTGAAAATTTCGAAGGCTTCGACTGTGCATTTTCCCATTTTTTCGAGAAAATTTAATGTTGATCTGAAACTTTCAAAAATATCATCAAATGGAAGTAATGAAGAAATATAATGGCTTTCATTGATATCGATTTTAATAAAGAGATATTCGATAAAAGGTTAGACGACAGTTTCGAAAAATGTCCCATATTTCCTAAACTAATGTTAGTAATTATTAAATATTTTATATTTAAGACATTTATATTAATCCTATATACTGTGGAAAATTTCTGCAGAATTCATAGTGTTGGTATTTGAAGAAAAATTCAAAATTTCGAAGGCTTTCGACAGTGCATTTTCCCATTTTTCGAGAAACATTTGATGTTGATCTGAAACTTTCCAAAATATCATCAAATAGAAAGATAATGAAAGAAATATAATGGCTTTCATTGATATCGATTTTAAATAAAGAGATATTCGATAAAAGGTAGACTACAGTTCGAAAATGTCCATATTTCCTAAACTAATGTTAGTAATTATTAAATATTTTATATTTAAGACATTTATATTAATCCTATATACTGTGGAAAATTTCTGCAGAATTCATAGTGTTTGGTATTTGAAGAAAAATTGAAAATTTCGAAGGCTTTCGACTGTGCATTTTCCCATTTTCGAGAAACAGTTTGATGTTGAACTTTCCAAATATCATCACAATAGAAGTAATGAAAGAAATATAAGGCTTTCATTGATATCGATTTTAAATAAAGAGATATTCGATAAAAGGTCGACTAACAGATTCGAAAATGTCCATATTTCCTAAACTAATGTTAGTAATTATTAAATATTTTATATTTAAGACATTTATATTAATCCTATATACTGTGGAAAATTTCTGCAGAATTCATAGTGTTTGGTATTTGAAGAAAAATTCAAAATTTCGAAGGCTTTCGACTGTGCATTTTCCCATTTTTCGAGAAAATTTGATGTTGATGAAACTTTCCAAATATCATCAAATGGAGAGTAATGAAAGAAATATAATGGCTTTCATTGATATCGATTTTAAATAAAGAGATATTCGATAAAAGGTAGACTACAGTTTCGAAAATGTCCCATATTTCCTAAACTAATGTTAGTAATTATTAAATATTTTATATTTAAGACATTTATATTAATCCTATATACTGTGGAAAATTTCTGCAGAATTCATAGTGTTTGGTATTTGAAGAAAAATTTCAAAATTTCGAAGGCTTTCGACTGTGCCTTTTCCTTTTTCGAGAAAAGTTTGTTCTTGTTGAAACTTTCCAAATATCATCACAATTGAGAGTAATGAATAAATATAATGGCTTTCATTGATATCGATTTTAATAAAGAGATATTCGATATGTGGTCGACTAAAGATTCGAAAATCTCCCACAGCTCCTAAACTTATTGTTGTAATTATTAAATATTTTATATTTAAGACATTTATATTAATCCTATATACTGTGCAAAATTCCTGTAATTCATAGGGTCTAGTATTTGAAGAAAAATTTAAAATTTCGAAGGCTTTCGACAGTGCATTTTCCCATTTTCCGACAAACATTTGATCTTGCTGAAACTTTCCAAATGTCATCACAATAGAAAGTAATGAAAGAAATATAAATCCTATCATTGATATGGATTTTAAATGAAGAGATATTCGATAAAGGTAGACTGCATTTCGAAACTGTCCTATTTCCTAAACTAATGTTAGTAATTATCAAATATTTTATATTTAAGACATTTATATTAATCCTATATACTTTGGAAAAGTTCTGCGGAATTCATAGTGTTTGTGTTTATTTGAAGAAAAATTCAAAATTTCGAAGGCTTTCGACTGTGCATTTTCCCATTTTTCGAGAAAAGTTTGATCTTGCTGAAACTTTCAAAATATCATCAAAATGGAGAGTAATGAAAGAAATAAAGGCTTTCATTGATATCGATTTTAAATAAAGAGATATTCGATATGGGTCGACTAAAGATTCGAAAATGTCCCATATTTCCTAAACTAATGTTAGTAATTATTAAATACTTTACATTTAAGAGATATTCGATAAAAGGTAGACTACAGTTTCGAAAATGTCCTATATTTCCTAAACTTGTTAGTAATTATTAAATATTTTATATTTAAGACATTTATATTAATGCTAGATACTGTGGAAAATTTCTGCAGAATTCATAGTGTTTGGTATTTGAAGAAAAATTCAAAATTTCGAAGGCTTTCGACTGTGCATTTTCCCATTTTTCGAGAAAAGTTTGATCTTGCTGAAACTTTCAAATATCATCAAAATGGAGAGTAATGAAACAAATATAAGGCTTTCATTGATATCGATTATAAATAAAGAGATATTCGATATTGGTCGACTAAAGATTCGAAAATGTCCCATATTTCCTAAACTATGTTAGTAATTATTAAATATTTTATATTTAAGACATTTATATTAATCCTATATACTGTGGAAAATTTCTGCAGAATTCATAGTGTTTGGTATTTGAAGAAAAATTAAAATTTCGAAGGCTTTCGACTGTGCATTTTCCCATTTTTCGACAAACATTTGATCTTGCTGAAACTTTCCAAATATCATCAAAATAGAAAGTAATGAAAGAAATATAAATGGCTTCATTGATATCGATTTTAAATAAAGAGATATTCGATAAAGGTAGACTACGTTTCGAAAATGTCCTATATTTCCTAAACTAATGTTAGTAATTATTAAATATTTTATATTTAAGACATTTATATTAATCCTATATACTGTGGAAAATTCTGCAGAATTCATAGTGTTTGGTATTTGAAGAAAAATTCAAAATTTCGAAGGCTTTCGACTGTGCATTTTCCCATTTTTCGAGAAAAGTTATCTTGCTGAAACTTTCCAATATCATCACAATAGAGTAATGAAAGAAATATAATGGCTTTCATTGATATCGATTTTAAATAAAGAGATATTCGATAGGTAGACTACAGTTTCGAAAATGTCCCATATTTCCTAAACTAATGTTAGTAATTATTAAATATTTTATATTTAAGACATTTATATTAATCCTATATACTGTGGAAAATTTCTGCAGAATTCATAGTTTGGTATTTGAAGAAAAATTCAAAATTTCGAAGGCTTTCGACTGTGCCTTTTCCCATTTTTCGAAAAATTTTGTTGTAAACTTTCCAATATCATCACAATGAGAGTAATGAAAAAATATAATGGCTTCATTGATATCGATTTTAAATAAAGAGATATTCGATATGTGGTCGACTAAAGATTCGAAAATCTCCCATACTCCTAAACTTATTGTTGTAATTATTAAATATTTTATATTTAAGACATTTATATTAATCCTATATACTGTGAAAATTGCTGAATTCATAGGTTAGTATTTGAAGAAAAATTGAAAATTTCGAAGCTTTCGACTGTGCATTTTCCCATTTTCGACAAACATTTGATGTTGCTGAAACTTTCCAAATGTCATCACAATAGAAAGTAATGAAAGAAATATAAATCCTATCATTGATATGGATTTTAAATAAGAGATATTCGATAAAGGTAGACTAACAGTTTCGAAAATGTCCTATATTTCCTAAACTAATGTTAGTAATTATTAAATATTTTATATTTAAGACATTTATATTAATCCTATATACTTGGAAAATTTCTGCAGAATTCATAGTGTTTGGTATTTGAAGAAAATTCAAAATTTCGAAGGCTTTCGACTGTGCATTTTTCCCATTTTTCGAGAAAAGTTTGATCTTGCTGAACTTTCCAAATATCATCAAATGGAGAGTAATGAAAGAAATATAAAGGCTTTCATTGATATCGATTTTAAATAAAGAGATATTCGATATGTGGTCGACTAAAGATTCGAAAATGTCCCATATTTCCTAAACTAATGTTAGTAATTATTAAATATTTTATATTTAAGACATTTATATTAATCCTATATACTGTGGAAAATTTCTGCAGAATTCATAGTGTTTGGTATTTGAAGAAAAATTGAAAATTTCGAAGGCTTTCGACTGTGCATTTTCCCATTTTTCGAGAAAAGTTTGATCTTGCTGAAACTTTCCAAATATCATCACAATGAGAGTAATGAAAGAAATATAAAGGCTTTCATTGATATCGATTTTAAATAAAGAGATATTCGATATGTGGTCGACTAAAGATTCGAAAATGTCCCATATTTCCTAAACTAATGTTAGTAATTATTAAATATTTTATATTTAAGACATTTATATTAATCCTATATACTGTGAAAAATTTCTGAGAATTCATAGTGTTTGGTATTTGAAGAAAAATTAAAATTTCGAAGGCTTTCGACTGTGCATTTTCCCATTTTTCCGACAAACAAATTTGATCTTGCTGAAACTTTCCAAATGTATCACATAGAAAGTAATGAAAGAAATATAAATGGCTATCATTGATAGGATTTTAAATAAAGAGATATTCGATAAAAGGTAGACTACAGTTCGAAAATGTCCATATTTCCTAAACTAATGTTAGTAATTATAAATATTTTATATTTAAGACATTTATATTAATCCTATATACTGTGGAAAATTTCTGCAGAATTCATAGTGTTTGGTATTTGAAGAAAAATTCAAAATTTCGAAGGCTTTCGACTGTGCATTTTCCCATTTTTCGAAAAGTTTGATCTTGCTGAAACTTTCCAAATATCATCAAAAGAGAGTAATGAAGAAATATAAGGCTTTCATTGATATCGATTTTAAATAAAGAGATATTCGATGGTAGACTAAGATTCGAAAATGTCCCATATTTCCTAAACTAATGTTAGTAATTATTAAATATTTTATATTTAAGACATTTATATTAATCCTATATACTTGGAAAATTCTGCAGAATTCATAGTGTTTGGTATTTGAAGAAAATTGAAAATTTCGAAGGCTTTCGACTGTGCATTTTCCCATTTTCGACAAACAGTAATTGATCAAACTTTCCAAATATCATCACAATAGAAAGTAATGAAAGAAATATAATGGCTTTCATTGATATCGATTTTAAATAAGAGATATTCGATAAAAGGTAGACTACAGTTTCGAAATGTCCCATATTTCCTAAACTAATGTTAGTAATTATTAATATTTTATATTTAAGACATTATATTAATCCTATATACTTGGAAAATTCTGCAGAATTCATAGTGTTTGGTATTTGAAGAAAAATTGAAAATTTCGAAGGCTTTCGACTGTGCATTTTCCATTTTCGAAAAAGTTTGATCTTGCTGATGAAACTTTCCAAATATCATCACAATGAGAGTAATGAAAGAAATATAAAGGCTTTCATTGATATCGATTTTAAATAAAGAGATATTCGATAGTGGTCGACAGAGTTTCGAAAATGTCCATATTTCCTAAACTAATGTTAGTAATTATTAAATATTTATATTAAGACATTTATATTAATCCTATATACTGGAAAATTTCTGCAGAATTCATAGGTTGGTATTTGAAGAAAAATTCAAAATTTCGAAGGCTTTCGACTGTGCATTTTCCATTTTCGAGAAACATGTTGTGATCAAACTTTCCAAATATCATCACAATAGAAAGTAATGAAAGAAATATAATGGCTTTCATTTGATATCGATTTTAAATAAGAGATTATTCGATAAAAGGTAGACTACAGTTTCGAAAATGTCCCATATTTCCTAAACTAATGTTAGTAATTATTAAATATTTTATATTTAAGACATTTATATTAATCCTATATACTTGGAAAATTTCTGCAGAATTCATAGTGTGTGGTATTTGAAGAAAAATTCAAAATTTCGAAGGCTTTCGACTGTGCATTTTCCCATTTTTCGACAAAATTTTGATCTTGCGAAACTTTCCAAATATCAACAATGGAGAGTAATGAAAGAAATATAATGGCTTTCATTGATATCGATTTTAAATAAGAGATATTCGATAAAAGGTCGACTACAGTTTCGAAAATGTCCCATATTTCCTAAACTAATGTTAGTAATTATTAAATATTTATATTTAAGACATTTATATTAATCCTATATACTGGAAATTTCTGCAGAATTCATAGTGTTGGTATTTGAAGAAAAATTGAAAATTTCGAAGGCTTTCGACTGTGCTTTTCCCATTTTTCGAGAAAAGTTTGATCTGTTGAAACTTTCCAAATATCATCACAATGAGAGTAATGAAAGAAATATAATGGCTTCATTGATATCGATTTTAAATAAAGAGATATTCGATATGTGGTAGACTAAAGATTCGAAAATGTCCAGCTCCTAAAACTATGTTAGTAATTATTTAAATATTTTATATTTAAGACATTTATATTAATCCTATATACTGTGAAAAATTCGCTGAGAATTCATAGTGTTGGTATTTGAAGAAAATTAAAATCGAAGGCTTTCGACAGTGCATTTTCCCATTTTCCGACAACATTTGATCTTGCTGAAACTTTCCAAATGTCATCACAATAGAAAGTAATGAAAGAAATATAATGGCTTCATTGATATCGATTTTAAATAAAGAGATATTCGATAAAAGGTAGACTACAGTTTCGAAAATGTCCATATTTCCTAAACTAATGTTAGTAATTATAAATATTTTATATTTAAGACATTTATCTTAATCCTATATACTTTGGAAAATTCTGCGGAAATTCATAGTGTTTGGTATTTGAAGAAAAATCAAAATTTCGAAGGCTTTCGACTGTGTTTTCCCATTTTTCGAGAAAAGTTTGATCTTGCTGAAAACTTCCAAATATCATCAAAATGAGAGTAATGAAAAAATATAAGGCTTTCATTGATATCGATTTTAAATAAAGAGATATTCGATATGTGGTCGACTAAAGATTCGAAAATGTCCCATATTTCCTAAACTAATGTTAGTAATTATTAAAATATTTTACATTTAAGACATTATATAATCCTATATACTGGAAAATTCTGCAGAATTCATAGTGTTTGGTATTTGAAGAAAAATTGAAAATTTCGAAGGCTCTCGGCTGTGCTTTTCCATTTTTCGACAAACATTTAATGTTGATCAAACTTTCAAATATCATCACAATAGAAGTAATGAAAGAAATATAATGGCTTTCATTGATATCGATTTTAAATAAAGAGATATTCGATAAAGGTAGACTCAGTTTCGAAAATGTCCCATATTTCCTAAAACTAATGTTAGTAATTATTAAATATTTTATATTTAAGACATTTATATTAATCCTATATACTGTGGAAAATTTCTGCGGAATTCATAGGTGTTTGGTATTGAAGAAAATTGAAAATTTCGAAGGCTTTCGACTGTGCATTTTCCCATTTTTCGAC